>CM068827.1:79193176-79403176 GCA_028554795.2 Sinohyriopsis cumingii
AACGACACGGTAGAATGGAAAAGAGTCTGGGAGAACATTCGACAATCGGACCGAGCCAAACAACGAAATGAAGTAGAACTCCTGTTACAAAAAGCCGGCCTGTCCAAAGACATACCCTGTAGTATTCTTGAAATGCAAAAATTGCAAGATGTCCTAGCTCCACGCTACACTTTGAAAGTGTATCCTCAACAAGTGCGCGGACCTCTGTTGTTTCGAGGAGTATATTATAAAGATGGAAAATACATTCACGTCTATCGTCAACATGAACATTTCGATCCCATTACCAGTATCACCGGATTCCTGGGATACAGATATTACTGTGAGAAATGTGACTATGGCTATAACAATCGAGAGCAACACAAAAATTGTGGATCGAAATGCTCAGGATGTTTTGGCGTCTCAACCCTGTCTGGACGAAGGGCAAGAACGAGTGCATTGTCCAGCTTGTCAGCGCACTTTTGTCAGCCCTGCCTGTTACCAACAACGTCTAAAGACACAAGGTTCACAGAAGAAATGTGCTTGTCAACTCCTGAGATTGTGCCCTACGTGTGGACAAGGCATACGTACCAATTGTGCCAAGGCACACGTATGTCCAGGAAAGAAAAAATGTCACATTTGTCACTAAATCGTGGACTTGGAACACCGATGCTACATCCAAAAATACCAACCCCAACAAGAGGAGGAACATGACCACAAGAAGAAAGGCAATTTCATCTTTTTCGATTTCGAATGCATGCAAGAGACTGGCATTCACATTCCAAATTTCTGTGTGGCTCATCGAGCGTGTGAAAAGTGCATTCAAGAGCCTATCTTTAGTTATTGCCCTCACTGCAGTAAGATTCCTGGAGGACGTGAAGAAATCTTTCGAGGACCGAACACGCTGGCCGATTTTACCCGATGGGTCTTAGACCCCATCGACAAGACGTGGAGCCAAGAGGACATCGAACGTTACGGAGATTGTCATCGCCATGCCACGGTGATGGCCCACAATTTCTCGGGATACGATGGACTGTTTCTTTTGAGGTACTATACGGAACAAGTCACTTTGAACGGAGCCAAAATCAGTTCCATGCAAGTGGGACAAATACAGTTTAAAGATTCGATGAGCTATTTGGCCATGCCTTTGAGTCGAATGCCTAAAGCGTTTGGAATGACAGAAATGGCCAAAGGCTACTTTCCACACTTTTTCAATACGGAAGCCAATCAACATGCCGTTCTACCCCATTTGCCTGAGGCTGACGATTACGACCCCGACAACATGCGTACCGAACAACGAGAAGCTTTCTACGCTTGGTACCAGACTCACGCCTCGGACCCTTTCGACTTTCAGGAAGAAATGTTAAAGTATTGTCGTTCCAACGTGGACATTTTACGACGTTGTTGTGGAAAATTTCGAGACCTGTTCATGGAACATGGAGAGGTCGATCATTTGAAAGAAGCCTGCACCATTGCCAAAGCGTGTTCTTTAGTGTACCGACAACGATTCATGCCCGAAAACACCCTGGCTGTCATCAGTCCTCAAACGACCAACTTTGTCAATCGTCAATACTTGGTCAAAGCCCTACGCTGGTTACATTACTTGTGCGACAAGGCAGACAAATGGATTCAGCATGCCTGCAACAGAGGGGGCGAAAAGACCATCGGAACGTATTAGGTGGATGGCTGGGACTTAGAAAACCCCAAGATCGTGTACGAGTTGAACGGTTGATTATTTCACGGATGTCCCGTCTGCTACCCTGAACGTGGCACTAAAAATCAGTTTATAAACGAACAATGGAAGACTTGTACCAGGCCACTTGTCAGCGACGCTTGAAGTTAGAACAACAAGGATATCAAGTGGTGGAAATGTGCACCCAACGAGAAGAAATGAAAGCCTGGGTTAAAAAGATGATGTCCACTCCTCCTTCGACATTAGTGAAAAAGAAAGAAGGGAAGCCAGAAGTAAAAAAAGAAAAGCCCAAAGCCATTCCATTACCACCTCCACCACTAGCTTCGACTTCTACTCCCGTGGCCCGTCGGACGCGTAAATCCGTTTCCAAACCACCCTTTCGTCCCATCCAAAGTATCATCAGCGAAGAGTGGGTGACTTATTAATAAACATAAAGATGGAGAAGATGTTAGCCAGCATTTATTACCACCCATTACATCCTGCAGGTTACGGAGGAGTTCAGAAGTTGTATCGTGCTGCCAAAACCCGGCTGAAACGTCTCCCTTTATCCTCAAGTACAACGATGGTTACAAGAACAAACTACACACACTTTACACAAACCCATTCGACGAAAGTTTTCCAGAAGTCGCACCCAAGTGGAAGGCATCGATCATCAATGGCAAGCCGATTTAGCCGATGTCTCTCATTTGGCCAGCTACAATCTGGGCTACAAATATTTGTTTTGTGTCATCGACGTCATTTCCAAATTTGTCTGGGTCGTGCTATTGACTTCCAAATCGAGCAGCGAGTTAGTGCGAGCCCTGCAGTGGGTGTTGAAACAAAGTGGTCGTCACCCTCTTCGATGGCAAACGGACAAAGGTACCGAATTTCTGAACCAAGCTTTCCAGAAAGAATTAAAGAAACGTGACATTCATTTTTTCACCACCGATGATCCCGAAACCAAAGCCACAATAATGGAACGTTTTCAACGCACTTTGAAAGAACGCATGTGGAAATATTTTACGCATCACCACACTCTCAAGTACATTGACATCTTACCGTACCTGGTGCAAGTGTACAACCAATCTTACCATCGAAGCATTGGACGTGCTCCGCAAGATGTGACTCCCGACAACAAAGTGCTGGTTTCTGATCGCCTGTTTGGTACGTCCCCGACGGTGGCTGTCCCCAAGAAAAGTGACGTGTTGGCCGTAGGAGATTGGGAGCGCATTGGCAAAACCAAACGCACTTTCGACAAAGGTTACTTGCCCAACTGGACCACCGAATTGCTTCGTGTCATTGGACGAGTGCATGGTCGTCATCCTACTGTCTATAACTTGGAAGACATGAACGGAGAAGTGCTAAAAGGAACGTTTTACTTGCCTGAGTTACGTGTCACCAAAAAAGAAGACGACGTGCACGACATCGAAAGCATTCTCGAACGCAGAACCCGAAAAGTGGGCAAACGACGTGTCAAAGAAGTCAAAGTACGTTGGAAAGGATATCCACCCAGTTTTGATTCTTGGATCGACGCTTCACAAGTCATCGACTATAAAAAGAAGTGACCATCATGCCCTTTCACACAGACTCAGCTACTGTTACCACTGCAGTGACCACTCCTTCACCCAATTCTTCTCCAATTTGAGTTTGCAACAAGGAGACAAACAATTGTGGACCATTTTATTGAGCAGCTGCATCGGTTACCTGTTTCCCAATCCTTCCCTGAAATTCTTCTCGTACGGCAACAACGGGAATCTTGCGTCCAGTGTCAGTCACCACTCCAACAACAAAAACAACAACTCCATTTTGGGTTGAGACACTCCTCTGACTTCCAGTAACCCCTCGGACAGCCACAGAACTCTGGAATTATGAACAATAACAACCAATTTTACTTAACCTTACCCAGTGACAGTTCCATGAAGATGTTTCCCAACAACACCTTGTGCTGTTACACGGCCAAATTACCTCAGGCCATCCAATTAGATTACGAAGCCCATTGGGAAGTGGCTTTGGTGGAAATCATTCGCCCGACACAAATCCAAAACATCACCGAAAAGCAAAACACTTTCCATGTGGAAATCCTGAATGCCCAATTGGAAGAAGCAATAAATAAATCGGGCTTTTAGGGGACACAAGACCAGCAAGCAATCCATCCTTCAGTATTTACACATTGAAAATTCCTTCAGGATTTTATTTTAGTGGCGAAAATTTGGTGGACACTATTGCGGCCAGGTTCGACTTAGCCTTTGGCAAAGCCCTGAACAGAGCCAAAAGAAGCGTGAAGATTGAGTACCATAAAGTGGCTCATCGCCTTGTGATCAAATTTCAGGACACGGACACATTGTCCCTCAGGTTTAATGGTAGCTTGTTTGAAATTTTGGGTGGACATGCACAAACGGTCGCAAACAATTTGAGCCCCAAGATCAACAATAATATGGATTTTTACAGGGTTTTTGGAAACCCAGTAGAACTGAACGAAGGACTGAATTTGATTTTTTTGTACTCCGATGTGGTGGAGTACAACGTGGTGGGACACACCTCAGTGCCGTTACTGAGCGTCATTCCTTTCAAAGTGGATAGTACTACGACCAATGACCAGGAAGGTGGAAACACCTATCACGTACACCGGGGATTTGTACATCCTCACTATTTGTCCATCAGTAAGTCATATTTTGACACTGTCAACATTGCTATAAAAGGAGATCTGGGACAAAATATTCCATTCTCCATAAAGAAAGTCACGGTAAAACTCCATTTTCGAAAACGATTCTCTAACGAATTGTAAGTCATGTATCCAGTGTACCGAGGCGTTGCTCGACAGCGAGGACATGGTTTAGGAGATATGTTAAAATCAGCCTTTCGTTCGGTGGCTCCGATGTTGAAACCGATGGTGACACGCGGATTGCATGCCTTGAAAGATGCGGAATTGACACAAGGCAAAGAATTTATTCAAAATGTTATCATTGACAAACAAAACACGAAAGAAGCATTCTTGGGGGCAGGCAAAAATGTCTTGCTGCAAACGGGTAAAGACATTTTGGGCCGACGAGAAACTCCTATAAATGCCCTGAACGCTAGCGAGTCAGACATTCCTGCTTCCCTGACGAATCAATAAGGACAAGGCGGAAAGAGACGACGAAGAAAACACCCTTTCACCAGACCTCACACTTTTGAAGCTAGAAAGACAAAGAAAAGAAGAACTGCTCGAGACTTAGACGTTTTTGATTATTGAAAAGTTAGAAACAGAAATGATGCACCAAGAGTCTTGCGCTTGTTCCAAATCGGAACTGGATCTGTTTGCCATGCCACCCGCCATGATGACGATGCAACAATTCCAATGGGTCAAATTTCATCCCGTTTCCTCTTTGACGGATTCAGCTCCCATTGAATTTGAAATCAAAGGACAACCAGAAGATTACATCGATCTGAATAGCAGTTAATTGTACCTGAAAGTCAAAGTGATCAAAACGGACGACACTGCTCCAGGAGCCGATGCTAGAGTAGCAATTTCATGCATTCCTTGTTCATTGAAGTGGATGCGCAGTATTGGATAAACAAAAGCACGTGGTTCGAGACGCTCATTGCGTAAACTTCCAACACGTATATAATTTTTTTTCTTGATTTTTATTTTCATTTTCTAAAAGCGGCATATATAGCTAGATTCTACTTAGGCAATTATTCAAATTTTCGTAAACTAGTACAAAACCAGATGACCTTTATATAGAGTGAGAAGCAATAATAGTACCCGATGAATACTGGATTCGGAATCTGCTAACTAAATTGCAAGGGCTCGGGATTATTTTAATTTCGTTGGAAAACAAATTGGATGAGAAAAATAATATATGTTGATGTTGGTACAAGAAAAGGAAATCCCAGTCGCGGAGTTTTATCTTTTGTCTCCCCAAGAGGCAATGACTGGGATTTCATTGTCTCGGTCCAAACCCCAAACATTATTATCATTACGATGTTGGCATTTTGAATATGTTGCATTACCTGTATCACGTAGTGAGACGGCTAATTTAACTTTTTTATAACTTGTGCCCAATCGCACTGCAACCTGTTGTAACAATAAAATATGTTTAAGACAAAACCTCAAACATAGATTCTATTGATGGTTTTGCAATGTGACTAAGGCTAACCGCTAACGTGCAATTTTTCTTGTGCGACATTCTCACTTCTAGGATGTTAAACGTGTTACCAATAATATAACAAAACTTATGATATCAAATGAAAGTTGTCGATCGTATTGACAAAATGCATAATTAAGAATCTCATCGTGTGTAATATTAAAAAATGCATATAGAATTACTCACACAGAATTTGAAGACACGACATTGCAGTGTAATAGCATACTTTACTAATTCAGTAAGAAATATTGTCCGTTGCAAAGCTGCAACACAAAAAGTACAACCAAAGACTTATGAAAATGATACTAACAGCTGACTCGCTAGGCGTTTCGTCATTAAGAGGTTAGTGTTAGGATTGATCGGCCTGGTGTCAAAATAATGTGACTTGGTGTGATCTTGCTACGTGTCTGCAGGTTGATATCCCAATGATATACATGACTATAAACTGCCAAACTGCAGACATCATATCGATATGACTGACAAAGTGTTACAGCTACGTTTAAAAATCAAAATCATACAAACACACACTCACCGAAAGAACCGCTAGTCGTGAAATATAAACACACATGCGCGGTTTGGGATGATATTTGGGGAAGCACTACGGCAACATCTGTTGGTCTTGGTGTGACTGAAACTGCAACCACAACAATTATTATAGGCACACCAAACCGAATCGTCGCTTGAGCTATATTAATAGTAACCGGTGTGACTTGTTGCGCTGATAAATGTTCTCCTTACTGCTGAAGTTGCGATAACGTGTTTATTCAGATCTTCTTTCGGTGGCACAAAGCAATTACCAAGTTGTACTAGATGGCAACTGAGGTTAAAAGTACTAGCATGGGTGAGTTTGACACCGTGTTGGAGGAACTGGAAAACCGCCGGTTATTCCGAGCAGTGATATGGAACCGGAGCATTAATAACACTTACAGGCAGTGAAAATTGAATAAATGTTTGGATGTTGCCAGTGTATTGTTAACTTCACTTATGGGGCTACACTCTTGTGGTTTCATGAATTTCGAACCATAATCATCATTTTGCACGGTTTTGTAATCGAGCGCTTGAACATTAGTAGTACGATAATAGCGCTTTTGTTTGTTTACTGATCTAGGTTCAATTCTTCTACCCTATGTGACTAACATCTGGCATGAGCGCCTCACGGTAAAGTTCACACATGGGCTCGTATGCGTGCGCGTGTGGTATGTGAACAAAATCATTGTGTGCAGAAGGGTTCATCATATATTAGTAACAAGAACTGAAACCTGCTTTAATCATACGATCGTACTTATCAACTCGTTTCTACTTACGTTAAACTAACTCTGTGTTTTTGTAACAACATTCATCAAAACCAAATATCTTTCAGGGGCCGGATCGGGATAGGTGATCGCCCCCCGTCAGCTAAAAACGTATACACACAAACGTACGGTCATTCATCACTTGAAGTGTAACCATCTTTTTCTTCGTGCTCACGTTTATTGGGTGTTATGCACACTTTAAGTAAATAGACTCGTAGTCTTTTGCTTTGATTCCATTTCGAGTAAAGTCAGGGCCCTTTTGAAATCTTGGAAAACTCCCCTCCCCACCAACACTTGACCTGATCCGAAACTTATGTGTACATACTTTCTCCCCCAAAAATGGATGTGCCTATTCCAAAATGATAGTATGAAAACTGTCAATAATATGATTTAATACGTAAATTTCAGTCAGCCACCATTTCATATATATACAAAAATATGTATAACAAATATTTTGTATTATCATCTTCTCATCTCACCAATCTGATTAAAATCAGATCGAAAATTCCCCTACGAGAAGATCTGACAGCTTAGGGGTCATGTTCTGATGACCTATGTTATTACCATAATCGCTAATTTTATCAGCCAATCATCAGTTGACGTCCCATACCTTCGCTCTCGGGAGACTGAATAATTTGGTTGAAGAGCAAGAACGTGAAACGAACGATTTGATTCAGTTCCAACTTCTGAAACCTTCATTTCAGCTGGCTAACTCAAAGGTCACCAGAACATGACGCCTAAGCAGTCGCTGTCAGAACTTCGCGTAGGACAGTGTAGATCTGATTTTAATCAGATTGCTCATCTCAGTAAAGTCATTCTTGTTGTTATCAGTGAATTGCGATACGGAAGTATTGCCCTCTCATATTTTACATTTAAATGCAGCGGAGCATCATCAGAAAATTCACCGAAAGGTAGTTCGCAAAGCTCATATATATATATATATATATATATATATATATATATATATATATATATATATATATATATATATATATATATATATATATATATATACCGCTCCGGTGGCCTAGTGGTATGAGCATCCGCCTCGGATGCGGGAGGTCGTGGGTTCGATCCCGGCAGAGTCATACCAAAGACAAACAAAAATGGTATAACAGCTGCCTCGCATGGCGCTCAGCATCAAGAGGTTAGTGTTAGGACTGGTTGGCCTGGCGTCAGGATAATGTGAGAGGGTGGGACATGATGATACATGTCTGCGGCATGATGCCCCAGTGCTAAACATCATTATAAACTGCCACACTGCAGACATCGTAGCAATATGACTGAAAAATTGTTAAGGCTACGTTAAAAATCCTAATCACACACAGATATATAGGGTGCACCATGATCAAGAAACAGAACATTATGATCAATTTGCACTAGTTTTATCAATTTTTTTTTACAAATCTTAATTCGTTTTTTTTTTTTTTTCTTTTCACCCTTTTCTCAATTTTGTGGTGCCCCCTTTGGCCCTGGTGCCCTAAGCACGTGCTTAGTCTGCTTAATGGTTAATACGCCCCTGTATATAAATGATCCGTTACATTCCGACCATATGAAACGGAATATGCAATCATCCATCTCATCATTGGAGCGTAAACGTCCATTGCCAAATCCAATCCCGTGGTTTAACCTTGTTCCATAAATTCGTCTCCATTTACCTCGCACGTGATTTGTGTTGACTATTAGAAAATGCGAAACAAAACAACTATTAAGTGCAATAGTGTGGCAGGATTGATGTGGCTACATAACGGCTGTTACCAAATACCGATATGTGTCTAAAGTGTACGCATGTGTATTCCGGACGAAGTTTTTATGCAGCAGAAGTTTACATGTTAATAAATTGTAACATCGGAACCACAACTGGCCCATCAGTGTCAACACAGATTGGTGGGGGATGGGGTGAAATGACTTATCTGACTACACCTACTACTTTGAGCAAAAAGTGCGAGTTACAATCGCCATTTTGAACATTGCAAACAAAAAAATAGAAAACCAAACCCAATTCCTGACTGCAATGCTTATATTTTACCACTACTTGGGATCCGTGAAACATATGAAAACTTAACACAACACATGTTGGTTTTATTGTACCTGATTCTTTAATTGATCTAGTCATGCCACATATGGCACTATGCTTATATTACCTAGACCGGTCCGGTGGCCTAGAACGTCCGCCTCGGATGCAGGAGGTGGCGGGTTCGAACCCGGGACTACTCATATCAAAGACTTATAAAAATGTTACTAGCTGTTCCCTCGCTAGGCGCTCAGCTTTAAGACGTTAGTGGTAGGACTGATCGACCTGTGTCAGGAAAATGTGCCTGGGTAGGACATCATGCTACATGTCTGCAACGTGAGGCCCCAGTGTTAGACATCACTATAAACTGTCACACTGCAGACACCGTAGTGATATGACTGAAAGTTTTATATATATACATTTAAAATCCAAACGCACACACACACAGTTATGTTGCCAAGAGCAACCTGGAGATAGTTTCATTACCCTGTCTTAGTAAAGAAGTCAGCCATTCGACGGTTCATACGAGTGTTTCATGAAACGAGTAAAGAACCATCTTTTTATATTCTAACTTTATGAAGGAAAGACATCTACCCTATAAAAGGTTGATAGGTATCCTATGAAAGGTAGACAGCTATTCTAAATTCAATCAAAGATAGACTTTTACTTAAAGAAAGGTAGATTTCTACCCTATCAAAGACAGACAGGTACTCTATGTTGTGTAAGTGATTCATCCATGGCTATACTGTCAAGTTGTTGTTGTTGTATGGTTTAACGCCATTTTTCAGCGCAAGATAAACTATACATGGCGGCCAGTATAACTGGTGAAGGAGGAAGCCTGGAAAACCCAGGGAAGAACCATCGACCCACGAGAAGCTACTGGCAAGCTTTCTCACATACCCACGTTAGCCGAGCCCAGGACTCGAACCCACGAAGACTGAGGTAAGATGGCAGTGATCCGAAACGGTGAGCGTTTTAGACCACTAGGCCGCTCAGGGCTCCATGCTGTTAAGCAAACTTCTTATTTTTCTAAATTATGACAAATATTAAAACTATGATAACTAACTGTTTAGTAACACGACAAATGGTGAAGGACAATATGGTGGTAGTGACAAGGCCGAGGACGACGATGCTGATAACAACAACAACTGGGATTATTTTAATGATGATAAGTTCCAAGCGCATTTTGGACATAAACTTTGGGACTCTTTGCAGAAGAAATTTTGTTCTAAATTATAAATAGGCCATCTCTTCCTGTAGGTGTACTTTTACGTGCCAACTGCCCTGTGCATATTCTATTGTCATCGTTATGACTTTAATCAATCATCATCATTGAAATCGATTTTGGCGAACCCAGTCTCCTTTCTTCTTTTTGTTTCTTTTTCCCCATTAGATCTGTCCTTAGCAATTAATTTGATGCTTGGATTATTAGTAACATGAGTTATAATGATTTTAAACGGATTTCGTATTTAAACAATTAAACTAAACTAGGATCATGAAAACAATATAAGTGGTGATTTATGTCAAAACACAGGTCCAGTCACAAGTGCCAAAAACTATCATTTGATTGAAATGTATTTTTATAATTGTCTTCCGTATGTCTATCCATGTGATTTCCCATGCTTATCTGCTAATGGCATGGGTGTTGTGAAAAATAAATCATGCATCCACTATATGAATATTCAACCTTTGTCTTTCCATTTAAAATGCAATACGTTTTTTATGAAAGCAGCTGAGCATATAGTCGAAAGTTAGAATTATGAAAAAATGAAGATATTACATCCAAACACAGATTTCGAATTGTACAATTTGATCAAGATAGCTTTGTGAAACTGCTTACGATAGATATGAAATTCATAAATATTCCTCGTGTCTCTCTCTAACGGTTGCCCTGATTGGATCAATGCAAGAAAAATTTAATTTGCTACGTCATATTGTTATCAATACGTCATGCACATAACTCTTTGTTGTTGCTGGTGTTGTTTTGAGTTTTACGCCATTTGTAAGCGCATAATAAGCTATACATGGCGGCCAATATAGCTGGTGGAGGAAGAACCCGGGAAAAACTTCGGTAAGAACCACCGACCACGGAAAGCCACTGGCAAGCTTTCTCAGAAACCCACATTGGCCAAACCTGAGACCCGAATCCACGCGGACAGTTATGAGATAACAGTAATCGGTATAGATGCGCACTTTAGATCACTGCCCCACCCCTGGGGACAACCCATAGAGCTTTAAATAGATAGGGAAAAGCCAAGTCAGACAATAACAAATGCGGTCGGCGTTTAAATACTTTTCAAGGAAATTAATTAAATCACTGTAATAAGGATTTAAATAAAACGAAATTACCCACCTCCATTTTGCAGCAAAAGAACAAACTAAATATTCTTGACAGCATTTTGTATTTAAATAAGTTTATAAGACCAACCAAGGGCGATAAATCTTGTTTCAATATTATGAGGAATTCTTTGTAAAAGCCAATATGTTGAACCGGACATAATAAACTGGTTTATTCTAAAAGATCAATTTGTTAATTAATTAATTGTTTAGTAATTTTATTTAGATTTTTAATTAGTTAAATATTTAATATATCGCTGAATAAAAATTACACAGAAGAAAAGATCAACTAAGAGAGAAAACATTGAAAACAAGGATCAATATTTTTTTCAAAACACGAATTGTAAATGATGCAGATTTGTTTTTGTTGAGATAAATTAATTCCCAAATTCTATGGAAGCAGTGTTTGATATTCGAGATCATACAATACAAGCGATCCTTGAGGGAAAATTGTATTTTCTCCTTTCGATTTCTTTCTCGAAGGAAAATCTGCTGTACCTTCCTTTTTTAAATTCTGCGTTTAAAAAACAAATCGGAATACTATAAATTGTGTTGAACATCTCAACAATTCTCTACCGATATCCGTCAAGCCTTGTTAATAAATATTTCAACAATAAAATATACACCGAAATCGTTCGTCATTGCACTGCGCAAGTGTTGACATTAAATATTTTGCTTTGATATGATATGCTGTGTCTATGAGTAAGAGATATATATATATATATATATATATATATATATATATATATATATATATATATATATATATATATATATATATATATATATATATATATATATATATATATATATATATATATATATATATATATATATATATATATATATATATATATATATATATATATATATATATATATATATATATATATATATATATATATATATATATATATATATATATATATATATATATATATATATATATATATATATATATATACACACACACACACACACACAAAGATGTATTGGCCTATCGCCAGAGCAGACTTATCACTTGATTGTAAAAGAATACAATACAGTTAAGTCGTGTATGTTCCTGTGATGTCATTGCGTATTACATATGTGGCAAAACCAATAGGAAAAGGAAGGTTTGAGAATTAAACGTAGACAGTATGTCCTAGAAGGTTGTTTCACATCGCCACTGTGAGTACTTATATTCACATTTATGCGTGAAGATATTTTTAAAGTAATGCTGCTTCGTTTCGCACGAACGCTTAGTGAGGTTTTTCTTGTTAAGCTATGCCAAGTTTCATTACATTTACGGGCGGACAAATTTAGCTAAAACATAAAGAGAATGAAATAATGTTTCATTATTCCAATATTACAACTCATCCTAAAATAATGATTGTTTTAATAGCCTATTTTTATTATAAAGGATACTTGTTCAACGAAAGAATTCCTCATAATATTGTTCTTATTTTATTTCCTTCCAGACTCAACTAGTTTCTTTACAAGACGAGAATGTAAACACTGACATGTTTGTCCATTATGTGTGGGATGTCTTTTTTGCATTTACTTGGGAGTGTGTATTATTTTGTTTACCTGTTATGTAGTAGATTTTATACAGTTAGAAGTTAAATTATTAATATTGACACGGACTTGTGTTTCATTGTGCTAGTGCATTGAAAGTTGAAATACTTGATCTGTATGCAATGGATATGATAGTAATTACTACTTCCTCATACAAAAAAGTAACCAATAGAAAGAAACCACGAATCTACTTGTCTTCTACCACCTCAAGATTATTTGTTTGCACTATAAATTCAGCAAGAACGAAACGCGCAATTTATCATTTTAAGATTCAAAGAAGAATGACTAATTCAAGAGATGCAATTTCGGACTTTTCATGCTGCTCGTTAAATGTTGAACAAACAAACATTTTGTGATTCATGCTTTCAAAATACTTACAACTTTACAAACTGAAACTTATATAAGTTCAATAAACGAGTGATAAACCGAGCATATCAGATAAACTGCATTTTGATTGAGATTGAAGTTTTCAAATTTTTTGATCTTGTAAGTTTAATTTCAAGTCTTTTCGAGATTTTCGAATGAAGTTGTCTCTTTCAATACCCTGATCGTTGGAGATAGAAAGGTGTGACAAAATTCAACAAAAAAGAAATGCGTATCTTACTTCTTTTGTATTCACTAAATAACTTCAAGATGTTCCAGCATAAAACATAATTCCAAGAAGACGTCCACATGGTTGTTGTTGTTGTTGTTGGGGTTTAACGCCATTTTCAGCACAAGATAGGCTATACATGGCGGCCAGTATTAATGGTGTAGGAAGAACACGGGAAAACCCCGGAAAGGACCACCGACCCACGAGAAGCTCCTGGCAAGCTTTCTCACATACCCACATTGGCTGAATCCGAGAGTCGAACCCACGCAGACAGAGGTGAGATGGCAGTGATCCGTAACGGAGAGCGCTTTAGACCACTTGGCCACTCGGGGCCCCCGTCCACATGGTAGAAATTCAAAGGATGTAAAAAGGAGTTATTTTTGGAATCCTGAGCATGTAAAGCCCTGTTGAATATTTGTATTAGGTGCGTAATCACTGGCAGAATGGAGTATTCACATGAACATAACAGTACACAGACATTCGAAAGGTCTCTGAACGCAATGCGCCGCATAAGCTGCCTATGGAAATATATCGTAGGTACAGTGTGTGTGTGTGTGTGTGTGTGTGTGTGTGTGTGTGTGTGTGTGTGTGTGATTTGGATTTTTAACGTAGCTTGAAAATTTGTTCAGTCATATCGCTACGATGTCTGCAGTGTGGCAGTTTATAGTGATGTCTAGAACTATGGCATCATGCTGCAGACATGTTTTAGCTGGGCGTGCTTACCACTGCGCCACCGTGGCTCACATCCCTTTAGTCGCCTCTTACGACACGCGGTAGGGCCCATCCGGCTAATTATAAATTCCCGAATCTGCTAATTATAAATTCCCGAATCTGCAGGGAGATACAGAATTAATATGTCGTTACAATGGGAACAGCGGTAGATCAGGTAGTAGAGTGTCGAACTCGTATTGAAGCGTTGCAGGTTAGATTGCAGCTCGGGCCATCCCAGGTGGGTTTGTTCGCAGTATCTTTGGGAAGGACACTTGACCCACATTTCTTGGTATGATATAGTTAATATTACGTCAATGGTGATATTTGAACGAACCAATCAACGCAATACACCGATACAAATCTTCAAATCTTCAAGAATATACTACTCTAAACGTTGAATATATTGAAAAAGAAGAAAGAATATTTGAATAAATAAAACCATTTCACTATCACCGTGTAGGAAAAATTAACGTAGTCACCTTTAACTCGAAGATGTAATATTTATACGACCCGTATGGTTTTCCTTCAGTTGTACAAATTTCAGGATACTCTACGAATGTTCTTTATCCATCCTGGGTGACATAATTATCTAATAGTTAGTTTAAATTATGGCCTCGCAATTAGAGCAAATATACAATAAAAATAATTAGGAAAGGTCCATGAGGTTAACGTTTACTGAATTAAAGAAAGCAAATATAATATAATATAATGCAAATTATATAAGGTTAACACTGTTATCACAAATATTTATCACAGCTACCATATGGTATCACGGTACCAATTGTTTTTCCATATACCTCAATGCTAATGTTTTGTGAAATAAATATACTTTCTGTCCTACTTGGGCATGCATGTCACACACTGTCATATAGAACAATGCTAGACTGTCAATTTGACAATGACATAACCAGGTACTCCACTGCATTTAAGAGAGATAACTCTACTGGAACTAGACAGGGGTAAGAGTTATCTAGTCACAACAAGCACATTTTCAGCCATGTGTACCATATTTTAAAAAAATCATAAAAAATACAACATATGATCTAGACAGAAATTAACACAAACTCACATGTTGCCAAGAGGCTCAACTTTCTTTTAAGTCAAACAGAAAGTACAACTCTTACATAATGCACCAATCACAGCTAGTGTTGTTCTTTAATTCTGAATGCAATGTTCCATACACCTTAAGCTCCGCCCACCTGGACTTGCGCAATTGGTACCGTTATACCATATGCATATATTACGCGCTTATAAAGTCAGGATTGCTATTTAAAATTGCTACTAATTAATTGTTTCTTTGGAGTTGAAATTTCAGGTGCTTGTTTAACATAATGCTATAAACAATTGCATAAAACTGTACTGTTGTAAGCAAAGGATTTATTAAAATTTTCGGTTCTAACTATATACATATATATAATTATGTGTGTTGGTGTGTTGCGGGAAGAGGTTAGGGTGGACAGACTGTCAGGGAAAAAATTTCCAGTCAAACAACTTTTGTTTTTTTATTGGTTAGTGCCCCTATAATTAAGTTTTGCGGGGGAGGGGGCGGTCTTGCTGCTCTACTGAATAATGTGCTATACAGAACGAAACACACGTTGATTGATAGGTCCAGTTAGAACATAAACTCAAAAACTACAAAACATACATCCTTTTTTGTCATTATGATAAACAATACGGGACAAAACATTCTGAGCATCGATAAGCTTGCTGCTGAACACTTTTTATTACTGCTGTCTCCACTCTTGAATAATTAAGAAAACATTTGTCCAAATAGTCGGTGCCCATAAAAAACCCAAATCCATATAATGTGGGTTCATTAATCAAGTTCTCGTGGGATAATGTAATTTTGGTGCCTTTGTGGACTAAGTAGACATGTAATGTCTTATATATATATATATATATATATATATATATATATATATATATATATATATATATATATATATATATATATATATATATATATATATATATATATATATATACTACATGTGATTGTTTACACTGAACATTTCAGTACGTGTACATACAAATATATAAATGAAAAGGATCTTCCTTAAGAAACTTGCAGTGAAGTCCTTGTCCTGGGTTATCCATTTTTGGGGTTAAGGGGAGAGGGCATCCTCAACTGTGAACCATCTCATCATACCATGGGTCACACATACCATGGTAACTTCCGGGATAGTATCATTGTCTGAATACACACTATGCACTGTAACCACAAAAACGCAGATAATCTGAATACACACTATGCACTGTAACCACAAAAACGCAGATAAGCCATGCATTATTCAATTATAACAAATTCACTTTAAATCAGTACCAAGAAATATCAAAATCTAAGACAAGGATCTTTAACAAGAAAAAGTTGTCAACAATTCTACAGTTGACCTAGGCTACATTCATTATCACTGAACCTTAATTATGATCTGAGTCTTTCAGAAACTTGAACTCGAGGTATTTGCTGAAGACGCGACTAATATGATATTTGGGTACGCGTAAAAGAAAAGAGGCGTCTTGGATAGGACACTTAGCGGCTCAGGCCTATCTAACTTAAAAGTTCATCTAGATTTCCAAAGCTCGTTGTCTGCAATAAACAAGAAGGAATGCTCACTTAGGTTTCTGGTTGTTGATCAAACTTTCGTATAAATTAAACGAATATAAATCTTGATAACATTTTTGTAAACGTTGCAATGATATCTGACGGAGTACACTTGTTTTGTAGTCGAAACTGAAAACGTAAATTAAATTAATTCTACGTGATACCCATTGATATTTACGGATTAAATTATGTTTGACTTCTTGAATAATTTGCCCAGACCAGCTTTTGTTAGCTACCACAACTTGTTCTTGGTAAATTCACTTAGCTCTCATGTCTTCAGCATGATACAGAAAATACTGTGTTCAAGATATCGTCGCCCCACTCCCTTCCACGAGGAAACAATAAATAGGATTAAATAGAATAACAAAACAGAAAAACGGGAGACGGTGGGACTGGATACCTCAGTCAATACCAAATTTATCACCTTATTATGAAGTATGTAGGGCTATGTTCCAAGGGAGATAAAGCCCATCCCGCTACAACAGTCATATATATATGAATGGGAGAAGAATCTAGAAGGAAGTAAGCGCGCGTAAGATACATGCATGTGATTCCTCTACTCTTCTCAACCAAAAAAAAAAAAACCAACATGTTTACACATATATAGACACACATATAATTAAATAATGATCCAATAATAAGCAAACCAGCTGATACTGGAAGTGGCAATCGACTAACAAAAAGTGAGTGAAGTGCCCTGCCCAACAACACAACATGATAGCCAACTAAGGCTGATCCGATAGGACTATTGGAACCAGGATCCTTTCCGTTGCAAGTCCGTCACGCTGCAACAACATTTTTATCATATTGTAGGAAATACATGGCAGCCATATATTTGGTGATGGAAGAATACGAGAAGACTCCGAGATAAATTCCTGACTCACGGGAAGCTAGCAAGGTTTCTCATGTACCAACGTTGGTCGAGCCGAGACTCAGACTCGGGCGGACAGATGTACAATGTGTGAGCTGTAAAGGCGAGCGCCTTAGACCATTCTGCCATCCGGGAACCCTTACTCTGTGCATTAACTATTTATTTATTTATTGTTTATTTTTAAAAAATAAATAAAAGTACACATTTTTTTAAATTTGCTTTTCCCACAGCATTTTTACTGGTATTAGATTTCTTGAATTATAATCTGGTGAGTCCATTAAAAGTTACCGTTCTTTTGATTTAACCAGCTTTGAAAAAAATGCATGACGAGCTATATTGGAAGCTAATAAACGATTGTCCTGCATGAGTCGTACCCAAGCCACTTTCTTTTCTTATCAAATCAATGACTTTTCTAGGAAAAAGGTAGACATAGGGAAGAAAAAAATGTGTTTGTGTCAAAATATCTGGTAACGTTCTTATGCAACTGTAATAATCAGCGCATGCCTGGAAATTCTCCGAACTGTCAAGTTAGATAGTTTTTGGAAACGAAAACTTTATCTTGATATCGATTAGTTAAATGTGACTCCTGGTTTAATAAGCTCGTCAAGACATGAATAGCGGATTCTTTGAAGTTACCTTTGGGGTGTTGTTGTACATATCCACAAATGTAGATTAATGTACCATTGTGTCGGGTTTGAAGAGAATCGCCAAAACCAAGTATGTATGTATGTATGTATGTATGTATGTATGTATGTATGTATGCATGTATGTATGTATGTATGTGAGTGTGTGTGTGTGTAGTATGTATGTATGTATGTATGTATGTATGTATGTGTGCATGAATGTATGTAAATTTGTATGTACGTATGTATGTATGTATGTATGTATGTACGTACGTACATACGTTCGTATGTATGTATGTATGTATGTATGTATGTATGTATGTATGTAGATTTAACAATTTATTCTAGATGGTGTCAATTTTTTAAAACAAATTCTAAAAATTCTAAAAATGTAAAAACAAACTGCACAAAAAACACTCTTCCTAGCAAAGGTAATCCTAACGCAATACAAAATAAAATATTAAAGATTCAGATAGTAAATTTATGTAAAATATATCTAAAACAAAATAAAAAGCCAACACATAGACATTCCTTAAAATACATTGACTAATCTTGCAATAGAACTGATCTCCCTTGAAAGGTCGTTGATTTTATCGGGTTGTACAGTAATATAAAGTTAAAAACATAATACATTAAATGTTAAAAAAATCAGAATAAATAATAAAGACGAAATTATGTATAAAAAGAAACAACTTATGTCTCGTAGAGTGGAAGTCGATAATCTCGACCAGGATGTATTTCTCATTCAGTGGACACAGATACGGTATGTACTCAGGTCGAGGCTCACCAGTCAGAGTTATGCATGAGTCACATGTATTTGCTATTGGCGATGGGCACAATACTACCCGGTTTGTTTTATATTAGGGATATGAGGCGCCGTAGCGGACAAAAGGTGGTCCAATCAGAACGTAGCCGTTGAAATTTTAATCTCGTATATTCAAAATTCCAATTTCACGTGTTGTATAAAAAATGCTTGTAATTAAAGTTCCATTTTCTAGGTCGAAATTTTAGATTATATCTGATGAATTTAACAGTGTGGTTGAAAGTCGTATTTTCTATGTCTAGGTTTTCGATTGTGTCGTTTGAATTACACGGCGGTGGTTGAAATTTAAATTTCATACGTCAAAAATTCTTCATTTACGTATTGGTTCAAATAGTTTATGTTGAAAGTTCCATTTCATATGTTGAGTATTTAGATTTCATATGTTGAATTACACAGCGCTGGTTGAAAATTCTATTTACAATGTCGAGTTTTTAGAATGTATCTTAGGAATTACACGGCGGTTGTTGAAATTTTATTGTCATATGTCGAGAGCTTCAGTTTAACATGTTGACTCACATCGATTGTGCTCAATGTTCAATTTCGTGTGTTGAGTTTCTAGACTGTATCTGTTGAATTAAACAGCGATAATTGGACATTGTATTGTGCTTGTCGGAAGTGTTATTTTTATATGGTGAAATGATGTGTTGGTGTTAAAAGTAATATTACACAATGTCCACTTTAACAATTCAAAATAATATCGAGTATTAAGATACATCATTGGTGTATTGAATTATGAGGCGCCATTACATTTCATGCAGTGACAGTTTGAAAGCTACCAATCACAGATCGATCATTATTCTGAATTTCTTCGCTAGAGGTCGCTCTCGTGAACGGACCGCGCTATTTTTAAACAAGGAGGCTGCTTCTCGTTGCTGTGAAATTCAACAGATGAAATTTAAATACTCACCATATGAAACAGAACTTTCATCTCAAACAGTTACATTCAATGTGGGAATTATGGATTCTTGACATATTATATTGAAATTTCAACCACCGCTGTGTAATTCAAAATATACATTGTAAAACGTTGTCATAATAAATAGAACTTTAATCCACCACAGTATAATTCAACATATAAAATATAAAATCTCGATCTAGAAAATGGAACTTTAAGGACATGCAATTTGATCCAGCAAGTGACATTGGATTTCTAAACATACGACATCGAAATTTCAATTGCAACTTTCTCATTGGAACAGCTTTTGTCCTCTACGGCGCCTCATATTAGGGATGCTACTCTCAGAGAAATCTGGTTGATTTGCTGACCTTAGGTTTCTTATCTAGGTCCGGTTGTTTCATCCGGGTTGCCTTAGTATAATTGGCCATGCGCTAGCAACATTACTTCTTGTAAATAGATACGAATTGTCGTAAGAGATAACTTTTTAAAGAGTTTGTTATTCTTAAAAATAAAAATTAATTATTTATTGTTATTTTCAAATGTCATCCATTGATTAAGCGTGAAAATATCGCAGTATTATCTTATGTTTCCTTTTTCTTTTCTCACGCGAAGAATTTGTCTAATTCGGATCGACCAATCACGTCGCTGCCTTCATAAATATATTCGTATCAATGTTATGTGTTTAACCCCTATCCCCACTCCAACAATAGCACGTGGCTCGCGAAGCTCTTGGATGTAAATATAAACAACAGGTACAAATTAGAGCTGTCCAATTCCTTTTTCTTTAAAGCGTCATATATAATACGATCCTACTTAAGAGTTATTTCAATTTTCACAAATGTTTTAAGACCGTATGGAAAAAGGCAAGTAAATAATAATAAATGATGAATAATACATAGGATGATTGTGATAACATATATAGCTGAATATGAAGGTTTATTGTATCCACTGGAGGAGATAAAAAAAAAACAAATCTAGTCGTGGTTTGTACCCAGACAATGGCATTCAAACGAGGGGTCGCATTATTGCGATTCCCTTGTCTCGGGGCTGCATTTTATTTAGACAAATAATGTAAACACTCACTCGACTGGGATTTCTTTTTTCAGTGCAAACTCCAACGCTAATCATATTACTCTCTGCTTATGGGGTTAGTGTTATGAAGATTTGTTTGTGGCTGTTTAATTTCACAAGTTCTGCGCATTTTTGTACAACATGCAGATTTATATAATATTTGTAGTAAGTAAAAAGGATCTTTTCTTCGGAAACGGCTCATGGCAGGGCAGCTTTGGCTGCTTTATCTCTCATTTCATTACCTTTAATACGAATACGACTAGGCAGATGACAGAAAAGAGTGCCTTCTTTCCAGACTGTAAGAGCAAAATATCCTTTTCTGTAAGGTTTTTTATTTATTTTAATAGGTTTTCAATTTTATGATTTTGCAAGGCACTCGGATTGGAAAGGCAATAAAAAAACTAATGATATTCCTGTTTTGAGCGCTTTCAATTTAGTTAAAAGATTTCAGCGTGGCTGAAACTTCTGCGGTGAGAATGGAGATTTCATTCAGTAACCGGTTGGAGACGGTACCTGGGATGTTGCAACGGCAGTCAAAGCCTTGTTTCCATCTTTCGAAACGTCTGTATAAAGAGAGGTATTGTCACAATAGGATATTCTGATTCACTGAATTTGCTTTCATAAAGATAAGGTGTTTTGAAGACTTATTGAATTGGAAAAGACAATATTAGTAAAGATAGTTTGATGGCGAAGCTGGGTATTTTGGAACATGAAATTTTTCAGTTTCAGTGGCAATCAAAAATGAGGACCAAGCCTATCAATCAAAAATGAGGACAGTTTCCTGTCCAATCAAAGGCATATAATACACGAGGTCCCAAGTTCACTTCTCGTTTCTCTAGGAAAGCAACGCAACGATAAGCTGATTGTTTCACAAATGAGACCATGCGTGCATGTTTTTGTTATTTGCGTCATTGTCTACAGAATTCTCTAAAATCGTAACCAACAATTTATCAATTTTAAGGCTGAAGCCTAGAGTTCTTTCACTTAACTGTTTAATTAATGATTTTTTCTTGAGTCAAAATGCAACCAAAATGAGACTTCAATAGTAGCTCCAAACAAGGCTTTGGATCTAGCTATAGGCACAGACCCTGGGATCAAACCGGCTGTGCTGGTTGCAGAATTACTTACCAACATTGTAATTTCAAGCTTCTGTTGGAAGTAATTTTGTTCGCTTTCGGAAACATCAATAAACTTGGATAGGGACCAAGGATTGCCGATTATTTGCCACTTTTTATCATCCGGGTAAGCCATGAAAATAAACTCCTCTAGATCCGTCAAAAAGTAATATTCGTTCAGATGATGGATAGTCTCCCCTGATGCTGCCTGCTGTCGTACTGCTTGTCATGCAAAAATTATACACCTATGTAACGTACCATACTGCTGGGTTATTCATTTGATAATCACACCCCTAGAAACCCAGAAGTGTCCGATAAAAACGTTTCATTTGATAACAAATCGATTCGTTTATTCTTATAATTTTCAAAAAAAATGTATTAATTGTTTGATTGATTGATCAAATGGCAATTAGTGTCATGACTTTCATCAGAGCCATTAGGTTTAATCGCGTTTGAGAAATACCTCCTCCCACAAACATTTACTATTACTTATAATTTATGCACAATAATTTATGCTGAAAAGATACCTGTCCCCCTCCCCTACAATTATCATGCCTTCTGATTGAGACTTTTTTGTTGTTGAGAATTATGCCTACAGCTTTGGAAGAAAACTGGAATGTGTTATCGTAACTGTCCCAAAGTGCGTTTTGTATGTAGTGTCGCTAAACTCCTTCATCCTTCAACACCGTTCAAAACAGACACTTGAAATTGTGGAATTTGATTTTGAGTGATCTCTAGGTCTGCTCCGCATAATGATTTAAAAATCGATAATCATCCCCATGAGGTGTAGTAGAGATACCTATGTACATATGTATAATGGGGGTGGGGTGGGTAATGGATTGATATAATTATTGATAATGCCTCTCGGTCTGAAAATTGTTGAGAACTAACAGAAAGATAGTTTATTATTAGTACCAAAAATGTACCATTTATACTCGATTCTAAGTCGAGTCTAATTACAAACAACAAATTATGATAAATATTAAAACTATGATAACTATCTGTTTACTAACATAAAACAAAATTTGTGAAGGACAATATGGTGGTGGTGACAAGGACGAGAACGACGATGCTGATAACGACAACAACTGGGATTATATTAATGATGATAAGTTCCAAGCGCATTTTGGACATAAACTTTGGGGTCCTTTATATAAGAAAATTGGATCAAAATAATAAAAAGGCCATCTCTCCGTGTAGGTGTACTTTTAAGTGGCAATTGCCCTGTGCATATTCTATTGTCATCGTTATGACTTTAATCAATCATCATCACTGAAATCGATTGTGGCGAACCCAGCCTCCTTTTTCTTCTTTTTGTTTCTTTTTTCCCCTTTAGATCTGTTCTTAGCCTTTAATTTGATGCTCGGATGTATTAGTAACATGAATTATAATGATTTTAAACGGATTTTGTATTTAAACAAATTCAACTCAACCAAGATCATGAAAACAATATAGGTGGTGATTTAGGTCGAAGCACAGGTCCAGTCACAAGTGCCAAACACTAACATTCGATTGAAAGGTATTTTTTTATAATTGTCGTGCGTATGTCTGTCCGTGTGATTTCCCATGCTTATCTGCTAATGGCAAGGGTGTTGTGAAAAATAAATCATGCATGCAGATATATACAGTCATGTTTCTACCATATATAAATATTCAACCTTTGTTTCTCCATTGAAAATGCAATACGTTTTTTATGAAAGCAGTTGGGCATATAGTCGAAAGTTAGAATTATGTCAATATTACATCCAAACACAGATTTCGAATTGTACAGTGTGATCAACAAGTCGTCTATTACTTATTATATTACTTATTATATATTGTGTTATGAACAGCGACAGTTATGGACACGATACTTTACCAACGGAATGGTTCTATGACACTTCAGAAGACAGATCTATGCTAAGATAGCTTCGTGAAACTGCTTACGATAGATATGTCGTTGAAATTCGTAAACATTTCTCGTGCCTCTGTCTAACGGTTGCCATGACTGGATCAGTAGTATTATATAGAGTTTTTTCAGCGCATTTCCATCCGCGTCCATCAATTTCCATCCTTGGAACTATTGTTTTAGCCTAAAAAGCCTTAAATATCGATTTTTAATAGTCCCGCCAACACTTAGTATTTTTCAACATATTTTACATCCATTGCGTGAGAAAACGTTTGCAAAAATAACAAAATTGTAATGTAATTAACGCGTAGAAAGAAAATAGCCAGTTGCAATTTTTTATAACAATATCATAAGCAGATTTAGTGTTTTATTATGCTAAACACTTCTGCTACCAACAATGCATCTGAAACAGTTAAAAATCAATTTTCCTTGTTTGCTATAAGCGCAGCGAGATTATGTACAAGCAATACCGTTATTACCAACAATACACCCAAAGCTTTAGCTTGGACGGTTAAAAATCAATTTTACTTGCTCACTGTTAGCGCTATTTAACGATTTACATCAACTTGTTTTAATGTAAAATGAAACATAGATAGCAATATAACTTGGGTTTCTAGTTAACCCGGTTGGGTTGCCAAAAACCCTATTCTGAAATGGAGCAGTTGGAGATCTTACACAACTTGACTATCACGAGAACGACAAGAAGCTTTACATATAGTTTAGAGATTATTTAATTGCTTGGTTTACCAACTAACGTGGAAGCTATTATATATTCAATACTTCTTAGCTCTTGTTTTTTCTCTTCGATAAATCTCGTGTTGGCAATAATATTAGCAATGATTTCATCAACGTCATTTTTCTGGTTAGTGTTTTTAACGCAGCAAGTTTTTGTTCGTTCATGCTATCTAGCTGTGACATGAACGAATCAAGCTCAGATTTTACTCGATACAATTTATTACGTTGATTATCAAATTCTTCCTTGACATTTTTAACTTCCTGGTTGGCATCGATGCAAGGCTGTTTTTCAACATGATTTTTTTCACGTACCCGCTTCCTTTCTTCATCGAGTTGTGCTATATAATCAGTGAGATTTTTCCCAGCTTGTGGTAGAGCTAACCCAGCAGGAAATCGATGATGTTTTTTTGTTGTTTTTTTTTTTTTGTGACTCTCCATATTTTGTATAATCTTGTTAACCCTATTCGATATCTTTTAGCAATATCCAGCGGCGACTCCTGTCCGCGTAAATTCATAATTCTCATCTCATCCGCGATCGGCAAGTAAGTAGCTTTCCGAGGCATATTGATCGGTAATTATGATCAAGTAAATATAAAAAGAAACAATGAAAAATAAAAATATAAAAGTAAAAGTATTAATAAAACGTGTAAAGTAAATTTTATAGTAATAATTTGCAGTGCAGAGTTTAAATGCTACACAAGAAAGCAAATTGTTGTTGTGTTTATTGGATGAATATAAATGAGGCAGCATAACACATAAAGATCTAGCACTCAACAGATGAAAATAAAGGTATACCCATCAATTTTACCTTACATTTTTACTTTTCAAGTTGACATTTTTCGTTTTATTTTTTCGATTTTTTTCAAGCTTATTTGTCAATATTACTTTTTCCATTATTATCATCAATCTAACAATTTGTTTTAACTATTTAATCTAATAATTTATCGTTAACTAATCATCTAACAATTCGTCAATAACCTCTCTGTAGATAATTCTGTCCAAGCTTCCGCGAGAAAATAATTCACTACAAAGGCTAGATGCCTCTGCTATCATCTTGTCATTACATCGTCCTGCTCGTTTTTATCAAGAATCTCTTTAATCCACGCTGCTTTCCTCGCAATATCATCAAGTGGTTTACCATATTCTACAACCTCAACAATTTCATCAATGAGCTCTTGATAAATTTCGATTTCCATAACAACACCTTGAAATAATCCTCGGCCAATATCACTGGCTTCGTTTGTTATTTCATGTGCGTTATTACCAGCTCGTATTGTACCAATTAGTACCTCTAATCGTTCAACATCTTGTAGCATGTTTTCAGGACAGCCTATTACTAATCCAGAACCGGTTTTTACAGTATCACTTAATTTACCGAGTATATCCATCAGCGGAACATCCCCTGGTTTACTGAGTATAACAATCGGTGTAACATCACCTGGTTTACTGAGTATATCCATCGGTGTAACATCACCTGGTTTACTAAGTATCTCCAACGGTGTAACATCGCTTGGCTGTCTTTTACTAGGTAATGGACTTGATAGATCAGCAACGACGACAGAACTTATTGTTATTCGCTGTTTAACTTCTTTGTTTGAAATCATCAAACTCACTTTCGTACCTCGTTGTTACACGCTTGATGTTTTTGTGTGTTGTAAAAACCAGCCTCTGCCACTGGTCAAAACTTAGTGGTGATGATCCTGGTTCTAAATAAATATTCCTGTCGTTGTAGTTATATGCGAGATCCACAGCTGTGTCATAGTTTTTTTAGTTTGATATGATTTGTAATTTCATCAAGCATTTTAGCCACACCACGCTTGTATTCTGGTGGTTTGACATCATATTCCAGACGAGCGTCCTCAACCATGTCAACAAACTCTTCAGCTTCAGCCAGAGCTTCAGCTCCAGCTTGGACGGTTTCACCGTCTGCTTTTACGTTTTTGATTGCCTATTCTATCACAGCATCAGACCTTAATGCGGCCTCGCCTGATCTTTCAGCGGCTTCAGCTGATCTTTTAACTGCGTGTGACAACCGCGCTGATGCGATTTCTTGTTTATCCAACGATTCATTGACCGGTTTAAATAATAGTTCAGATGATTCTGTAAAGCCCAATTGTGCTTCTTGTCGCGCTTGTAGTTTTTGTCTAACAGCATCTCTTAGTGGTAAGTATTTCTTAATTGCCTTTAGGCGCTCACGGTCTAACCGGGCGTTATAAGAGTCTGGGTGTACCATTATTTAGAATATTATGTTTAATAGTATAACGCCTTATAGCGTAAAAGTAGAAATTAATAACAAAACAGGTTCAATTTGATATAAAGCCTTATTGTTACAATAGTGTCTTATAATGAAACAGGCTCATTTTGATATAAAGTCAAACATGTTTTTGAAAGATAAACAAGGCAGGAAAAAAATAACAAGGACTAAACAAACCTTATTGTTACAAGTGTGTTGTTGCTGTAATTTGTCTATTAGCTAAAAACTCCTCAATCGTCAGAGGGTATTCTGGTTTTACAAGGTGTTTTTAGTTTCTTGCTTTGTAATAGCACATCAGCGATCGATAGCTACTACCACCACAACCACCACAAATCTGATATGGGCCTTTTACACCCTTGCCGCAGCCGAGGCAAGGTTTTGGACTAGCTTTTGGATTTTTCTTTATCAAACAATGATGAAGTGCACAGTATTCCTTCTAGCAGCTTTTGTTGCAATGCTCGGTTGTGTTTTATAGTAGCCATTTACATTTGTTTATTCCAATCTGAAATGGCATTATATTTATAGTAAACTGTTTTTTAAATTCATTTTTATTTTGTTCGAAAAATAATTGATACATAATTAGAGATATAATTGGTAAAACAAAGGGTGATGGTGATCTAAGAAGAAGCTTGGTGGAGGAATTTAAACAACTATCTGGAAAGACTGTCAAATATCCTAAAACAACCAGTGAACTAGATCGGTTAAAAAATAAGGTTGAATCGCTCTGGCGGGACAAATTAAATCTCGTAGTAACTAATGCATCGTTTGACGGATATGATAGAACCAACCATTGGACACATCAGGGAAATAGCAGCAACAACTTAAAACACATTAGGTCGATTTTACAGGATAATCCTAGCATGAAGCTGATTGTTGAGGTATAGACATTATTTCAACATGCTGTCGATGATGAAAAATACTCGCTGTCTAAATTGATCCAGAAACCTCGTATCGTCTTGTCAAACGAGAATTTCAGCGCACTTGCTAATCAATTTGTGGCCGGCACGATTTGCACGTAGATGAGTACACGAACACAGGTTATGAGTGGGTTTTGATTGAGATACAGCGAGTATTTCTTCATGTTTTTAAATATGATCCGTTACGTGTTGGCACATTTGTTGAGCTGCCTGAAAAAGGAAAAAATAATAGATGTTGTATTAACGTTGTGTCAATTGATAACAAGTGTATCGTATGGAGCATTTTAGCAGGACTGTTTCCAGCGTCAAAAGACCCAAATCGTGCTTCAAAGTATTACGAGCATGAATCAAAGCTAAATTTAGCTGGAATAAAGTTCCCGACGAAAATCGAACAAATTGACATCATTGAAAAGAACAATACTGAAATGTTACCAGGTGGGATAAATATGTTTGGGATTGATGACAACCTTAAAATCTTTCCTCGACGATTATCGAAGTCCGCAACAGCAAAACAATCAATCTGCTGATTTATCGAGGATATTTTTCGTTAATAAAGAATTGTATCGGGATGGTTGGAAAACAATTTTACCATCACAAGGAAAAGAAATACTTATGTGTTCGTTGTTTATGGGGTTTTACAAGGAAGAGCTACTCATCGAGCATAACAAATACTGCATACATCAGCAGTGAGTAACATTACCCAGCGCTGGTGTTAGAGATAATAGTATCTTAAAATTTAAGAATGATAGAAAGAAGTTTGTAATACCTTTTACAATCACATACGATTTTGAGTCAATTCAGGAGCCAATGTCGCAAGAAGAAAGCAATGCAGCGTCGAGAACAACATTACACCCCCACAGACATGTTCCAGTGTATGTTGCTTATAAGGTTACTTGCACAGTTGATCCATCATTGTCAAAACCGGTTAGATTATAGCGGCGTAATAATGAATCTGAAACCGAGCCAGCAGTTTGGTTGATCAAAAATCGTTTTGAGGAAGCTGATAAAATCTTCAATCACATGTCAGATCCAGTTCCCATGAAAAAATTAACACCAGAACAACAAATCGACTATAAAACAGCTACTTGTGGTCATATTTGCGAAAAACCATTTGGCAAACCGTTAACTGACGATAATTTACAAAAGGTCACGAACACTGTCATATAACAGGCGAATACCCAGGAACGGCTCACAATAATTGTAACCTTAAATTTCAAGCTGTAGGATTTATCCCTTGTATAGTGCATACTTTCCGTAGCTATGATGGTCATTTTATCATATCAGCGCTTGGTAATCCTGATATCATCAAACCATGAGACTGTCGTAGCATAGATGGTATTCCAACCAATTCTGAAAAATTTATGTACCTGACCGTTGGAAAATTGCGTTTCATTGATAGTTTACAGTTTATGAGCTCTTCACTGGACCAACTCGCGAAAAATTATAGTAATTTCCCGTCGTTGTCAGAGTATTTTGGTAACAAGACAGCGTTGATGAAGCATAAAGGTATTTTTCCTTACGAGTACATATACAGCTTTGAGCGCCTTGATGAGATCTCGCTACCAGAACATGAAAAATTATACTCGTTGCTGTCAGTTGAAAATGTTACTGATGCTGAATTTAAACATGCTGTTCAGGTTTGGAACGAATTCAGTTGTAAAACAATCTACGATTATCTCGATCTGTATTTGGTCCAGGATGTGTTGTAGCCGGACGATATATTTCAGAGCTTTCGCAAGACAAGTAACAGCAAGTACAAACTAGATCCATGTTGGTATTTCTCATCGCCTGGCTTTGCCTGGGATGCAATGCTTAACCTTACAAAGGTTGAGCTGGCGTTGTAACTGATGCTGACATGTACTATTTTATCGAGAAATGTATTCGCGGTGGGTTAAGTGTCGTAACCAGAAAATACGCTCGTGCAAATAATAAATATTTACCTGACTATGATCCAACAGCGCCATCTGTGTACATCGAATATTTTGATTTAAGAAAAACAATCTGTATGGCTGGGCAATGTCGGAGCGCATGCCGACCGGTTGCACTCGTTGGGAAACTTGAGAAAACTTCCTCGGTATAAGAAATAATCTGACAGAAGATTTATCTGATTCAGATTTCAGTTATTTTGTTGAGGTTGACGCCGACTATCGAGAACATCTTCATGATCTACATAATGATTATCCGTTCCTGCCAGAAAAAATGATAATACCAGAGAGTTTATCATCTCGTGAACAATTAGCCGCGCGCAGAGGAAAACCATGCACGATGGAAAAATGAGTGGTTAATCCATCTGGTAAGAGAAATTATGTCTGCCATTATAGAATCCTGAAGCAGGCTATTGATTATGGTATAGTCGTTACAAAAATCCATAAAATCTTAAAGATCAAACAAACACGCTAGATGGCAGATTATATTAAATTTAACACGGATATGAGAACAGCAGCTAAAACCGATTTTGAAAAGATTTCTTCAAACTGATGAATATTGCTGTATTCGATAAAACTATGGAAAATATCCGGAACAGAGTCGATATCGAGCTAGTTAATAATAAAAAACGGCTCACTAAACTAGTTGCTTCAGAAAAGTTTCCTAGAAGAATTCTGATTAATGACAACCTTATGATGGTTAAGAAATTTAAAACCAACCTGGTTCTTAACAAACCTATCTATGTCGGTGCGTCTCTGTTGGAAATCTCAAAGTGGCTCATGTTCGATTTTCACTACCGATTTGTAAAAAAAAAACAAAAAAAAAAACATCTGGCCGGGCGCATGATTATTGTTTACTGACACCGATTCACTTGCGTATGAGATCACTGGGTCAGATGATGTGTACCAGGATATTTATAACCATAGAGATGAATTTGATCTGTCTGACGTCCCACCAAGCACAGGATTGCATGATCCAACACACAAAAAAGTAATCGTTGAAATGAAAGATGAATTCTGTTTCAATCCAGTTATTGAATTTGTTGGACTTCGGTCAAAGATGTATTCGTTGTTGTCGCTGAACATGAAGACAAATATGATGAAAGCGAAAGGTATTAAAAAGGCTGTTGTCAAGAAACCTTTTACTCATGATTTGTTCAGGCAGTTGTTATTCAGTGAAGAGAACAATCATGTTGCTGGTATGACCGCGATAAGGTCATAAAATAATGAAATCAGAACTGAAAAAATATATAAGCAAGGATTAACTAACTTCGATGATAAAAGATATCGTGTAGATAGAGTTAACACACTAGCGCTGGGTCACTATAAGACTAAAATCTGATAGTTTTACACAATGTTGCTGTAACACACTTTCACGATGTTGTTGTTTTATCTCGTTGTAACACACTTTCACGATGTTTTTGTTAAGTGGAAGGTAAGACCAAATCTTGGTACACACCCGTGATGATTTAGACATCCCCATATCTGGATAGTATGAAACCACGACTTTTATTGGATATAATCTAAATAGTTCGGGTAATAAATTTTCTCTCTTTGTCTCTGTAACACTATTAATAGCGTTTTCATATATATCATTAATCGGATCAATTATCCAGTCATCGATTCGCTTATCACCTGTTTTAAAAGCTAAGCAAATACTACCATCATGTGTATAAAAAAATCCTTACCACCTACTGCTTTATTAAAATCATGCGTCTTTGTACCAAGTGAGTAAGCAGCGAACACCTTTGAATTGTATTTGATAATATGCTTTCTTGTTAGGTTCATACACGCCACCTGAATTCTGTTATCACCGTAGTTGTGGTACGTTATTTTTTCTTGCAAAACAACATGTCGCTCATAATAGTCTCTTGAAAAATCATCGTCGTCATTAGCATATAACACATACTCAGTATAATCTTTAATCATTTATATTTTATCTTTTGTTTAATTAAATTACATTAAAACAAGTTGATGGAAATCGTTAAATTGCGCTAATAGCGAACGAGCGAAATGGATTTTTAACCGTCCAAGCTAAAGCTTTGGGTGTATTATTGGTTGTAACGGTATTGCTTGTATTTAATCTCGTTGCGCTTATAGCAAACAAGCGAAATTGATTTTTAACTGTTCCCGGTGCACTGTTGGTAGCAGAAGCGTTTAGCATAATAAAACACTAATTCTGATTATGATATTGTTAAAAAAATTGCAACTGTCTCTTTACTTTATACGTGTTAATGACAATTTTGTTATTTTTGCAAGCGGTTTTTTTCACGCAATTGATGTAAAATATGTTGAAAAATACTAGGTGTTGGCGGGACTATAAAAAATCGATATTTAAGGCTTTTTAGGCTAAAATAAAAGTTCCTAGGATGGACGTTTAATTACTTTTCAAGGAAATAAATTAAATCACTATAATAAGGATTTAGATAAAACGAGATGGCTCACCTCCATTTTGCAGCAAAAGAACAAACTAAATATTCTTGACAGCATTTTGTATTTAGATAATTTATTCATATTTTATAAGACCAACCAAGGGGTATAAATCTTGCTTCAATATTATGAGGAATTGTTTGTAAAAGCCAATATATTGAACCGGCAGTAATAGACTGGCTCCTTTTACAATAATGAGATCTTTATCTACCCACGTGACAAATAAACTATGTCAAGGGAGTGGCAAGGCCATATGAAAAATCCAAGGTCACCAGTCAATTGTTGGAAACCACTCCATGGTAGGTCGTGCAATACTTATGCATATTTAAAACCAAGCAGACGACATAGTATATATGTTACGGCACAAGGAAGTTAACTTTTCTTATAGAGTTTCAAATCAGTCGGCAACTATATTAAAATTATGGTCAATAGCATAGTGCTTTCTAAAGCACTGATTATTTTTCATCACATTTACTACACGGTTTTAAATATTCGTTTTAACAATCATTTCGACGCGAAGTAAAAAAGGTTACCGAAGCATCCATTAATGATCATTGGGAACATCGTCTTTTCTTTCCGATGCGAGTGGAATATTGTCGATACTGACAGAGAGTCGGAGATCACTTTATGGAGGAGGAGTGTGAAAAGTCGATTCTTAAAAAGCATAGGTACTGAAAATAAAGTTTCAACAATCTTTGAAATACCTGCACGTTTAAATTTAAACGTTTTTATTGTAAATTTGCACTGAAAATATAAATAAATCTTTCGGATTCAATAAAATGAAGCTACTATTTATGTTGCGGTAAATGATTAATTTGTAGGTTTAGGTGATTAAGTTGTTTTGACATGATAGCAGCCACGGATTTGATGGCAGTTCAAAATGGTCATCATAAACATATTCATCTTTCTTCCTAGCATGCAATGGAAAAGGCAGGAGACGTTCCTATTGTCAGAATGCCCCCCCCCCCATCTTTCATGGTCTCCCTCATCATCAATAATATTAATATCGGTTTATTGAACCCGACTGTACAACGTTCCAGAATTAGACCAGCAGCAGGTATAAATACAGCGTCTTTTGAAAAAGAAACTACAATTCGGTCAAAGATTAACTTGTCAGGGTGAATCCAAAAATGATAGGTATTTATGGTAGAGGTGGCTTCATGACCTTCGTATTGTTGTACGAATTTTGAATAGATGTTATCACAGAGCAGCCAAACTACACTGAATATAGAAAGAGAAAGAAAAAAGAATGATATTTACGATACATCTGAAGCATACGCATTTTTTAATGTCGCATTTATTTCCATTTCTATTAAGAAAACATGCGCATTATCGTTCATTCATTCGTTTGACAAACGGTATATCAAAAACCCGTGCTACTCCAGCCACTGCAAGCATACGGGCCATGCAGTGTAGAAAAAAATTCCCATCATACAACATTTTTTAATGGGATGCTTCTTCATAACTAAGTTCTGGGGAGATGGAGGGAAGGCACATAATGTCTTACTACAGCATTCATTCGTCTGTTTTGGTTTTCGTCTATCCATTCCTCTTTCCCTTTTACAGCAATGAACGAATGAACCAAACAATTGATCAATTTGTTAGTTAACTGTTTAGTAATTTTATTTAGATTTTTTAATTAGTTAAATATTTAATATATCGCTGAATAAACATTACACAGAAGAAAAAGATCAATAAAAAGAGAAAACATTGAAAACAATGATTAATAATGAAAAAAACACGAATTGTAAATGATGCAAATTTGTTTTTGTTGAGATAAATTAATGCCCAATTTCTACGGTAGCAGTGTTTGATATTCGTTATAATACAATACAAGCGATCCTCGAGGGAAGATTTTATTTTCTCCTTTCGATTTCTTTCTCGAAGGAAAATCTTCTGTACCTATTTTTTAAATTCTGCTTTTAAAAACAAATCGGAATATTATAAACCGTGTTCAGCATCTCAACAATTCTCTACCGATATACGTCAAGCCTTGTTAATAAATTTTTCAACAATAAAATATACACCGAAATTGTTCGTCATTGTACTGGGCAAGTGTGAACATTAAATATTTTGATTTGATGTGATATACTGTGCTGATGAGTAAGACGTCTGCTCTATTTCGGTCAGCCAATATATATATATATATATATATATATATATATATATATATATATATATATATATATATATATATATATATATATATAGAGAGAGAGAGAGAGAGAGAGAGAGAGAGAGAGAGAGAGGGGTGTATTGGCCTATCGCCAGAGCAGGCTTATTCACTAGATCGTAAAAGAATACAATACAGGTAAAGTCGTATATTTTATTATCCTGGCATTGCGTCTTACATATGTGGCAAAACCAATAGGAAAAGGAAGGTTTGTGAAGTAAACATATACAGTATGTCCTAGAAGGTTGTTTCTCATCGCCACTGTGAGTGTTTTTATTCATTTATGCGTGGAGATTTTTTCATATGTGGTATGAAGGAAGCATCTTCCTGTGTATGCTTTCATGTCTCATACGTATTGCAAACACATGGAAACACTGATGTTTTGCGTGTCTCAAACGTTTTGCGAGCATATTAAAGTATTGATAACTTTATGCACCAATTAAAGGAAAAGTAAACAAAGATCTTGATCGAAAGAGCACGAGAATAACCGGCGAAATATGAGAGCGAGAATATGACATCTAAAAAATACAAATTACAAAAGTTCCAAATTATCTGAGAATGATTGCATGGAGGAATACATAAATACTTTTAGAATAAAAGACGTGTCTCCATTTAAAATATAAAAAAAAATTATGTGCAAGAGAAATTTCCATTTTGAGGACTAATCGGGGCAAAATGGTTCGTTTGAAAAACAAATCAATGTACTTCAGTTGTATCTACCTATGCACGAAAGTAACTAATCAATCTTTCTTAAACTAAAGGAAAATCAAAATAAGATAGAAACACACAAAACAAAGAAGCAAGTTAACAAAGAAACCAATTGACTCACCGTGTAACAAACTAAGACTCAGTAAGTAAGCCTATCAAACAATTGATCAATGTAACGATCAACAATTTAATCCTCGCAGATTTCTTCAAAGGCAGCGTCAAAATTGTTGAGATGTTGAGTTGTCTTGTACAATTATTTCCAAATTCAAAATATGTTTAATGTGTTCTTTGTTTCAAGAATTTTTTAAAATAAATATTATATATAATATATATCAATTTTTTTATTGAAATAGGTGTGTGTGTGTGTGTGTGTGTGTGTGTGTGTCTAAGTAAGTAAGTAAGTAAGTAAGTAAATAAGTAAGTAACTCCTTAAATTTAATGTCGCCTTTTCGTATGTTAGGTTATATGCATAAATGTTTTCGTATTTTTTACCATACTCAGCTTCATTGTACAACAAGCATGCTTTCGAAGTATCATTTGTTTAAATTTTATTCGATTTTTACTGCCCATATTAATCCTTTGATTAAGAAAGATCTAATGTTATTCATATCTTTACATATTTCCAGAAGATATTTTTAAAGTAATGCTGCTTCATTTCGCACGAACGCTTAGTGAGGTTTTTCTTGTTAGGCTATGCCAAGTTTAATTACCTGTTAAACATTTACGGGCGGACAAATTAAGCTAAAACATAAAGAGAATAAAATAATGTTTTATTATACCAATAATACAACTCATCCTAAAACAATGATTGTTTTAAAAGTCTATTTTTATTATAAAGGATATTTGTTCAGCGAAAGAATTCCTCATAATATTGGTCTTATTTTATTTCCTTCCAGACTCAACTAGTTTCTTTACAAGATGGAAGTGAAAAAAACTGACATGTTTGTCATTTGTGTGTGGGATGTAATTTTTTTTCATTTATTTGTGACCGTGTATGTATTTTGTTTACCTGTTATGTAGGTAGATTTTATACAGTTAGAAGTTAAATTATAAATATTGACACGGACCTGTGTTTCATTGTGCTAGTGTATTGCCTGTTGAAGTACTTTATCTGCATACAATGAATATGATAGTAATTACTACTTCCTCATACAAAAAAGTAACCAATGGAAAGAAGCCATGAAATCTACGACTTGTCTTCTACCACTTCAAGATTATTTGTTTGCACTATAGATTCAGCAAGAACGTCACGCGCAATTTATCATTTTAAGATTCAGAGAAGAATGACTCATTCAAGAGATGCAATTTCGGACTTTTCATTCTGCTCGTTAAATGTTGAACAAACAAACATTTTGTGATTCATGCTTTCAAAATACTTACAACTTTACAAACTCTAACTTACGTAAGTTCAATAAACGCGTGATAAACCGTGAATATGATATAAATTGCATTTTAATTATGACTGAAGTTTTCAAAATTTTAATCTTGTAAATTTAATTTCCCTGTCTTTTCGAGATTTTCGAATGAAGTTGTCTCTTTCAATACCCTGATTGTTGCCTTCAAGATGTTCCAGCATAAAACACAATTCCAAGAAGACGTCCACATGATAGGAATTCAAAGGGTGTAAAAAGGAATTTATCATTTTAAGATTCAGAGAAGAATGACTAATTCAAGAGATGCAATTTCGGACTTTTCATGCTGCTCGTTAAATGTTGAACTAACAAACATTTTGTGATTCATGCTTTCAAAATACTTACAATTTTACAAATTGAAACTTAGATAAGTTCAATATATATATATATATATATATATATACATATATATATATATATATATATATATATATATATATATATATATATATATATATATATGATACTTATGTATGTATGGTTGTATGTATGTATGTATATATGCATCTATTTATGTATGCATGAATGTGTGTATGTAGATTTAACAATTATTTCTATATGGTGTCAATATTTTTAAAACAAATTTTAAAAAAATGTAAAAACAAACAACTTTAGGAAGATGAATCCTTCCAAACAAAGGTAAAAATAACGCACTACAAAATAAAATATAAAAGATTCAGGTAGTAAATTTATGTAAAATATATCTAAAACAAAATATAAAGCCAACACATAGATATTCCTTAAAGTGCCACAACAGTGTATCTACATTTATTCGGTTCATTTCTTGGTGAAAGAGATTATATATTCAAAATACAAATGTAAAATATTCGATTTAAAAATTTTCAGTAATAACTGCGTGGGAGCCTACCTAATATCGCGTTTGCACCTGTTTACGATAATAACCGAATGCAACCGCCGACCACTTCCGGTATTTACTGAAAACAAAGCGTGACGTCACATTACGAACACTTGTCGTAAACAAAGGCTCAGTTGGTATCGTCACCCAAATTAATCCGTACCAGTTTGAACCCTATATTTCCAATACCGAACACTCCGAAGTTGCAGATGAAGATGATGAAGAAGAAAGACAAGACAGATTGACGGACAATTCATGGTAATTGTTTTCTGAATATGTCTACGGCCTAAGTTACGATAAATATGTGTATCAGAGGATATTGACAGTCTCCTGTTCCTTTACAAATTTGGATTTTTTCTCACCTGTAATAAAGGCTGCACAAGTGTATAGCATTTCATGAGTAGAGACGTATCTATACGTTGATAAGTAAAAGGTACATAGGATCACAGTTGTAAGCTTTGAAAACCTGTGAACAAATTGATATGATTTAGAAGTACTTAAGATTTCTAGGACAGGAGGTCCGCTTTGGCATAACTATTGAAATAGGCAGGATATTACCCTCATGACATTAAAATTGAATTCATATTCTGTACGCTGTATTATAAGTTAAAATTTCGAATTTCTCATATGTATGCTAATAGTTGATTTTGATAAACTATGAAATTAACCTTTTTTGTCTGTGGTAAGCATCTTCTTGCAACTTCTATTTTTTTCATATCTAATTTAATTTTACAGTGCTGTACTAAACGTTTTATCTGTTCCTGACTTTAGTCAGTTTGTATCATTGTACTGTGCTACTGATATGTTCATAAATTTGAGATTAAATTTGACAAGCACAGCACTATGCATTAAAGAAGAAAACTCTATTTTATGTGTAATTGTGGACATTGTTTGGTAATGCCTACAGCAAGGGAATGTGTATGTTGTTGTGACGTAGAGAAGGTCACAAGTATCCGCAATGAATACCAGGGGATACAGTGTATAGCACACCATCCAGGGTTCAGTCCAGCTTGTCTCGACATCCATGTTTTAAAAGTTGCATCCTACCAGTATAGACAACAATTTGGAGAACATCCAGAACAAGGAAATGAGTAAGAAAAATGTCTGAGTAATTTTTCATGTTCTTTTGTTTTCATGATCTATGCATGACAGCATAGTATTGGGGTTATTAATACAGCAAATAAATAAACCTCTTTTTCAAGTCATTTTATGACATCTTGGATTGAACCCATGTTCTGGAGGCCTACACTGTCTAACCCCTATACCAGTGATACTGATGAATCATGCCAAAAACCAACACATATACATGTACAGATATTGTTTTATTTCATTTTTTGTGTCTAAGCTTGCTATAGAACTGAATTCCTTTGAAAGGTCATTGATTTTATCAGGTTGTACAGCAATGTAAAGTTCAAAACATAAAACATTACATAAAATAAATCAGAATAAATAATAAAGACGAATTCACGTATAAAATGAAACAACTTGTATGTCTCGCTGGGTGGAAGTCGATACTCTTGACCAGGATGTATTTCTCATTCAGTGGACACAGATACGGTATGCACTCAGGTCGAGAGTCGCCAGTCAGGAGTTATACTTGTGTCACATGTATTTGCTATTGGCGATGGGCACAATACTCACCCTTCTCTTGCGATTTGTTTTATATTAGGGATGCATTTTTCATAAACGTGACAGAGAAATCTGGCTGATTTGCTGACCTTACTTTTCTTATCTAGGTCCGGTTGTTTCATCCGGGTTGCCTTAGTATAATTGGCCATGCTCTAGCAGCACTGTTTTTTGTGAATAGAAACGAATTGCCCTAAGAGATGACTTTTTTAAGAGTTAGTAATTCTTTAAAAAAAAATTAAATTATTTATTGTTATTTTCATATGGCATCCATTGATTAAGTGTGAAAATATCGCAGTATTATCTTATGTTTCCTTTTTCTTTTCTCACGCGAAGAATTTGTTTAATTCGGATCGACCAATCACGTCGCTGCCTTCATAAATATATTCGTATTAATGTTATGTGTTTAAGCCCTATCCCCACTCCAACAATTGCACGTGGCTCGCGAAGCTCTTGGATGTAAATATAAATAACATGTACAAATTAGATCTGTCCAATTCTTTTTTCTAAAGCGTCATATATAATACGATCCTACTTAATAGTTATTTCAATTTTCACATATGGAAAAAAGGCAAGGAAATAATAATGTATGATGAATAAATAATACATAGGATGATTGTGATAACATATATTGCTAAACATGAAGGATTATTGTATCAACTGGAGGAAATAAAAAATAATAAAAAAATCTAGTTGTGGTTTGTACCCAGACAAGGACATTCAATCGACGGGTCGCATCATTGCGATTCCCTTGTCTCGGGTTGCATTTTTTGAGACAAATAATGTAAACACTCACTCGACTGGAATTTCCTTCTTTCAGTGCAAACCCCAACACTAATCATGTTACTCTCTGCTTATGGGTTTAGTGTTATGAAGATTTGTTTGTGGCTGTTTAATTTCAAGTTCTGCCTATTATGTACAACATGCAGATTTATATAATATTTGTAGTAAGTAAAAAGGATCTTTTCTTCGGAAACGGCTCATGGCAGGGCAGCTTTGGCTGCTTTATCTCTCCTTTCATTACCTTTAATACGAATACGACTAGGCAGATGAACAGAAAAGAGTGCTTTCTTTCCAGACTATAAGAGCAAAATATCCTTTTCCGTGAGATTTTTATTTATTTTAATGGGTTTTCAAGTTTATGGTTTTGCAAAGCACTCGGATTGGAAAGGTACTTCTAGTGACCATCAGGCAGTTTAGTTTGTATGCCTTGTTACGTATAGGGGCTTGAACTAAGTAACAAGAAAAAGTAAAACCCAACAAACATTCGAATTTCCAAAATGTTAATTTATTTCTCTAACATATAAATATAAAACATAGTGGAAAAATTAAAAATGGCTTACAGTGTTGGAATGTCTAGGATGTTATCCTAAATTGTACTATACATTTCACATCAACCCGGAAACTATCTAAACGTATACCGAATGAAGGTTCTAATGTGTTTATGTGCTAACACCACTGAAAAGTCACAGTTTAAGGTAATCCCGTGAAAGAAGTGTACCAATAAAGTCTTTGAAATTTTCACATAATCCGACTGAATTATTTAAGTCCATGAATAATCTCACATAATCATCAAAGTACTGTCTGCTTTAGAAAAATAATATCCAGTTTGTAAGTCCAACGAAAATATTATAAATAAATCAAGACTTCCTCTCGCGACTCTTGCTTGGTTAATCTATCTGGATTTATGAATGATATTCTACCTGGAACGTACATGTATTTTTGCTATTAAACAAGCCAGCTACTGAATTTTAAGAATTACAATAGAAACGTCATAAACCAAAATGACTTAAATAAAATTATATTATAATTCAATAGATTATACAGATATTTGTAACTACCAACTGAAACTAGTGAGTCTAAACATAATTTGCAAAAAAAAAAAAATCTGAAAAAAATTGAAACGTTTTTATTTTACAAGCTAAAGAAGATTGAAGAAAGTTTGAACAAATTCATTATGTTACAAGGAATCAAGAATGAAAGAGTTGGAAAAATAGATGATAGCCTGGAACAATTTGATAAGAACTTTGAAAAATTGTGCAGAACGTAAACGGAGTGCAAGAAAAGAATTAAAATGGATAAAATATTATATGGTTCATTGTCTGTCCCCAACCTTTCGTAAGCATTATGCGATAACATGTAGAAAAATGAAGACAACACCACACTGAAAGAAGCCATCAACATGATATCAAAGAGGGTGTGCACATGTCATCAAATCCCTTAGGAGAAATCATATTGATAAAAGTGAATACAGGCATAAACACATGTTGGGAGTTGTGCAAAGGAAATTACGCGTTAGCAAGGAACATACCAGGGACCTGCGCATTTCAGCACCAATCTAAGGAACCGTGCTGTTGTTAGGAGTCCATACATCTACCAGGATACGTAGAAAGTTTAGAGGATGCAACACCAGAAAGCTGTGGCCGAGTGGTCTAAAGCGCTCACCGTTCCGGATCACTGCCATCTCACCTCTGTCTGCGTGGGTTCGAGTCCAAGGCTCGGCTAGCGTCGGTACGTGGGAAAGCCTGCCAGTAGCTTCTCGTGGGTCGGTGGTTCTTCCCTGGGTTTTCCAGGGTTCTTCCTCCACCAGTTATACTGGCCGCCATGTATAGCTTATCTTGTGCTGAAAAATGGCGTTAAACCCTAGAACAACAACATCAACAACAACAACAACCAGAAAGCTACCGATACATACCGCAAAATCAGCAGTGTTATGAATATGGTTGCAGAACGTAGCTGGTAGTCAGTGAATATAAAATAAACAAACAACAGCTTGCAATATTGCAAAAGGTCATTAACAAACATGCAAATATTACAACACCAGAAGTTCTCACCCATGCATCTACCAGCACTATATCAAATTTTTCTCTAACATTTAGGCAGTCCCTAACCCCTACAGATGCCTTTAATACAGCTTTTTATCAAGGTAAATTCCTTTTTGGAACCCTTTAACAGTTGCAGTAGCCGTTGCTCCCTACGTGGTATATTTCAGGCGAGGGCTTTGGACCCTAAAGGTTTAAGAACAAGTTCTGACAAAATTGCAAACGATATAATGAAGTTTAGAGCTTGGTGGGTTGAACCCCAGGGTTCGCTTCTGTAGCTGGATTGACCAGACTGAGAAACTAAAAATGCAATTTAAATCTTACTTTTTATAAATATTGTCAGTTTAACTTACTTACTTGGGGCTGCGGGTAACTGAGTGGCCTCAAGTGATTGTCTATACTAATCACTGCCATCTTACGTATGTCAGCTTGGGTTTTTGTCTCGGGCTCTGCCAAATGAGTATGTGAGAACGCTTACCAGTAGAATAACGTGGGTCGGTGTCTCTCACAGTGGTTTTCGTTGCTTCTACCGCTTCCAATTATACTGGCACCATGTATAGCCTATCTTGCGCTGATAAATGGTGTTAAACCCAAAGTTAAAACAAGAACTTTCTTCGGCAACGATACAACCTACGAAACAATATAAAAAATGTAGTTGGATTTTCGCAATAAGGATATATAGATTTCTCACAGTGTGAAAGGAGTTAATGCCATATGGAATGGATGTATACATTTACAAACGCACGAACATATAAATGGATGGGAAGGAATAATTCAAGAGTCCCAATTTGCCCTGGTGTGCGTAATGGCATTTACTAACTATTACACATTCTCAAATACTAAATATTATATATTCTCAAATTTACTAACTGATTTACCTCACAGTTGAAATGCTTGTTTGGAAATGCACAATCATTTCCTGAATTTTTAGTAATTCTTTACTTGAAAGATTACAGTACACCCTTGTTTGCATTTATACACAAGTGTATAGATAAGTTATAATGAATAGAGTTCGATCTAAATCTACATCAGTTGGAACCATTACAGATGTGTACTGATCATATAGGACACAATTGGATTTTACTGGCAGGTTTGCAACAATTTACATGAAACCATATTTCAAGCTAGCACTATTTAAATTATGCACACTATGAATGACATGATTCATCTTTTATTTTTAACCAATTTCTGAACTATATGCAGGGTAAAAATCAGTACAAGGTTTTAACAGTATTCAAATCGATTAAAGGTAATGTTAAACTTCCTGGTTAAAATATTGTTGACGAGGCTACGGTGAAGCGATTGCTATGAATCTCATTATGAATTACCTCAGTGATGTTAGCCTTGACACCTTACACAAACATCTTTTGTGCCAGGGGCGTTATAATCCATTCATCCACACCTTGGTCAACAAGTATTTTATTTACTTTTATTACTATGGCATGTCATTAGCTTTAAATAATTGATACCTAACGGATAAATGGTCAATCTTCAATGGGAAAAAAGTTGTATATTTAATCAATATTGTCATTTGATTTCAACCACCACAACCCCTACCCCCGAAGAAACGTTCTATTCTGCTACGATATTTGCCTTCTCTTGAACATAAGTTCCGTTCATGGCGGACAATTGGCGGACGAATCCAAACCTTGCAGAGAAATTTTCGTGCGGACATTTCGTTCTTGTTCTGACAAAACATGCAAATGGTTTCTTCCGCCTCATAGTCCATTTACATTTTGTTTCTGCTTCATTCAACTTGGCAGTAGGTAGCGAACATTCTTAAGTACTTATGTAATTTTACATGAATAATCTAATGAATGTCTTTTAATGGCAGACAGGTATATGAAAGGCAACTAACTGACGATGGAATGAATTGAATGCAAGCTACTTCCCTAGAGACAACAATGTAGCTGACCCGAGCTGATCTAAGCAGGATACGAACACACAACTGACTGTTCTTGATTCATGACACTAAACTAAAATCCGTAAATAGCCCTCTTCTTTTCTTCCTTTGCTCATTCGTTCTGGCATCCAAATTATAATTTCAGAATCCAAGTACCATAATATTATAAAATTAAATCACGTATTCTTGGCTTCTTAATTACTCTTATTCAATATAGAATATAAATATAACATGTGTATATCTGAAAGTTAATGGTTTCATGTTTGGCAAATTGACATCTTGTCAAGTGTACTCAGAAAATAAGGCACCTAATGAAATTCCGTGAGTAATACGCTTCAACCTTTCCAATATTTAAACATTTCATGAAGGTTTATATGGAGAAATGCTGATTCCCAGCGAAGGTATATCTAATTGAGAGACAATCATGGCATATAAATACGCATATAATTATGGTTTCAACAGTAGATGATTGTTTCTGCAATATATTTATCAGTGACGAATTTACGCTTATTATTCATGAATAAAAAATGAAAATGACGAGGAAAATATTATTAAGTACCGTTTGCTAAATGAACTGAACATGTTATACAATGTCACTGAGGTCTACAGTACTTTTTTATTTTATTTTTCAATCTCTCTTGCCATCCTCTCTCTCTCTCTCTCTCTCTCTCTCTCTCTCTCTCTCTCTCTCTCTCTCATGCTATAGGAGACAAATAAAATACGTGGAAATCTTTGGAATGATAATGAAAAACTTTAACATACACAAAGTAAACAAGAGAATCCACGTCGTTATAAATGTATGTATACACTCTACATGAAATGCTTCATCCGAGTTAAAAGTTGTTGTTGTTGTTGTTGTTGTAGGGTTTAACGCCATTTTTCAGCACAAGATAGGCGGCCAGTATTAATGGTGGAGGAAGAACCCGGGAAAACCCCAGAAAGAACCACTGACACACGAGAAGCTACCGGCAAGCTTTCTCACATATCCATATTGGCCGAGTTAAAAGTTAATAATGATACAAATGTTGCAATATCCTGATGAGATTAAAAGGCTGTATTGTTAATTCATTATCTAGGCAGCACACATACTGTAACCCATCTGATGGTTTATTTTCAGTAAAAATAAATAAAACAGATTATTAACATATTGAAATATATAGAGGCCTCCACGATTGATTTTTAATTTATCAGCTTATATGGCCACACGTAGGTCAGTAACGAGTCCAATTATCAGCGAAAACTACATTTATTTAAGTGAAATCTGATAATAACCCTGTAAGATAAAGGTTGAAAACCTGAGTATTAAAATGAAGGAAATCATTTGTTTCGAGCAAATAATTTCCTTTTCTAGAGTGCCCTTATTCTGTTTTGATATTTTCAAACTTGAAGAAGCATAAAATGTATTTTAGGAAACAGAGTTTATATGTCGGAGAATTTCAATTTTCAAAGATGGCTAACCTCTGCATTCATGAACTGGATCGAACTGATGAACTGCGATTGTCCCAGCCGATACGTCACGTATTTTAACCATGCTGTTGAAGATCACCCTAATCGGTTAGTCGGACGCCGTGCTAATGATTGCATGGTCAAGTGGCCATCGTACCCACGCTGGTTTATAAAGCACCACAGAAAGTTTGGTTCTCTTAGTGTAAATTCTTGGCTGCAAATTACACGCGTTGTGTGTCACCGCTGTAGACGAAAGTGATGTGATAGTAATCACGAACTTTTAAACCAGAACTTTTACTTTCGTCGCTTGACTTGCTTCGCTCTTTGTTAGTGAAAGCTTTTCCACAAATCCAGCAGTGAGTGGCTACTCAAAACTCACGAGTGTTATTATCCGACATATTAATGCGTGTCGGTGGATCGAGCTGCCGTAGAATCCATTTCGTTGTGATTTTGATCGATCGGAGGAATACTTCCACCATGTCTGAAATACCCTTAGCACGATAAAGGACTGGTGGCTCTGTTTTCCATCACACCGACACACAACGTAACAATGTTCACACGAATTGTGTTCTGCGACTTGCACTGTCTGACCGATATTAGGCGCATTCGTTTCTTTGACAGCAGCGCTTTCTACTGCAGCATTTAGGCATTAGATACTGCGTAGATGATATACGGGACATACATCATTTGCCACGCTGCAGTAAATCTGAGAGTGTTATTACCAGACTCGGGCGTGATTGTGCGCTGTGGGTTTTCGCTGATACAACCGCATTTAATTTCGTGATTGGTGATACGTTCTTGAATGTTAAACAAATGTATGCAACATTTGAGCGGATATTTCTTGCTATGATACTTGCTGAGTCGTTTAGCAGCCCACAAATATTTGTTATCAATATGTAGTGCGAGACCAATTATGAGTCTTTCATTTCACTCAGCAGCAATAAAAGTCAATTTGGGTTCGGCCGTTCTGTCCATTGGGAGATAGTGCCAGTTGATCAAAGCCTTCGACGAAACTAACACATTAACAGCGATACATGGGATTAGTGTTTAAAATTACTTCAATGTGGTTTTGGTCACTTGCACGAGAAACTCGATGTCACCAAAAATGTGTTTACCCAGGTGTTACCGATATTTTTGAGGGATGTCTTGATTATAGCCGGCCAGGTACAGCGCTGTTAAGATTGCCCACTCAAAACAACGACCGCTTTTGATATTAATCTGTAATTGGATCCACGAAATGGACTGTAAGTGTCTAATGTTGAATTTTATTGAACTTGAAGTTGAATGCATTAAGCATTAAAATTTTATCTCATTTAAGCCAGAAAAGTCTTTGGAGAGGGTCAGTTCAACCTTTCTTTTTTCACCCTGTGTCAGTTTCAAAACTATCAAGGCTAGGCTTTATGACTCAGTGAGATTTATCCAGGGCATTGCAACGCTGTCATGAGAAAGGAAACATCTGACCTACCAACCATAACCACTTAATAGGAACCCATGTCAAATTATAATTTTCAAAGGGAAATTGATATGCACCGTACTTCACAGATTATATGCCGTCTAAATCTGACGAAAGAAATGATTATCTTTGGATAATTTAGGAACCGCTGCTTACGACTGGGCAGAGTAAACTAAGGCGTACACTTTGAAAGTAATGTGAATTTAAAGTGACGACCTTGGTCGAAATTCTTTAGTCTTAAATATCCTGAGAGAGAAGTCTTACCTAAAAGTAACTTAACATCCGATTGAACAAGACTAGGACTTTTTAAGACTAAAGAATTGCGACCAAGCCTAAGCCTAAACAATAGTGCTTTCCACGTTAATCAAGAAAATGGTACCAGGTGGCTGTCCTGTAAGAAAAGACAGGGTTTAGTGCTAGGACGCACACTTTCTGAAAGAGAACATGATTAATGTACTCAATTTTAATTTCCTCGTAATTTTGTATTTTTGATTGTTTGTTTTATGCAAATGTGTTTGATATGACCTGGATCCATATTATGTATCATTTATTCAATTTCATGGAAATTTGCTGATGCTAGAGTTTTAATGCGATTTATCTCTTTAATTGTACAGTTACTAGCTCAATGAAATTATTGACGATTGTATGCTATCTAAGTTTTCGCATGTGTTGGAAATTTCTTTGTCTGTTAGGACGATACTGATTATCTTGAGTTAACAATAATAGCATATTTATATCTGATTTTGTAATATTTAAAAAATCGTGTAAGTTAGGGATTGCCGTGAGCTAGAATTGTGTAAATTTTTCGCAATATTAATCGTGGATGTTGTAGCGTAGGTAGAGATATAAGATAGCGTTAAGATATACCACTAACGTGTTAATTATGGCTCGTCGCTTTGAAGCGAGGGTGATGTTCTATCGGATGAGTTTAGAATTTGTGCAGTGTAGATAGCTAGTATGCTTCTGAGTAATGTAAGTGAGGAAATTTTATGTACGTGTAGAAAGTGATAAATATAGAGATTTAGGGGTAATTTTGTCTTTTAAGGAACTGCTTTCTGGGGAGAGACGGGACAGTTCGAAGACGGAAGTCCGTAAAAAGGAGTGAAGAGTTCAGAATAAATGTCAAAGAAGTCCAGAAAGAGTGAAGCCTAGAGAATAGGAAGGCTTGAGAAAATAGGAAAACGTTGATACACGGTCAAGGGAGGAAGGTGATGCAATCAGTCGTGGACATTGCGCTCTTTTCACCAGTCTTTATTATGATGAAATAAATACAACTTAGACACTGCTATTAAATTCTGATTACATAACTTAGATTGAATTGGAGTTGCTGCTGTTATTCGTTATTGATCAAATTTTGCTATTTTTCTTGCCTAAGGGGGATCGTATTGCATTATTTCTTTCCAATAGTCTTGCTCAGTTCTCTGTTGATATTCTATCTTTCCATTCCCATGGGGATGTGGTATCGAGGGCGGCCATCCTCTAGATAATGTCAGCCAAATCCAATTAACCACGCATCTTACTAAGATTGCGACGTTACACGGATGATACGGCGAGATATGGACCTCGGCCTGGCAACATTTTTCTCGATACCATCCGGATCCTGTATTAGTGTATTTTTTCAGCGTTTCAAATATCTTTTCATTATCACAGCAAATTTCATAGTTGATGGCGCTGCTGCTTTGCGGTTCAGGATCACGTAGGCACCACTATGAACTCACGGAGTTTTGAGTCCATCCTTGTCACAGCTAAGCGGTGTAACAAAATGAGTGCTGCGGACAATGTCTGCTTTGACCAAAATTGTGTAACACCGCTACGATTCCGGTAATCAAATTTATCAGCAATTGTTGAGTGTCTTTGTCTTGTGTGTGTGGGGGTGGGGATGTGAAGCGGGATAATGACCACGTGACTTTCCAACTCGCCACTACGTTTCTGAAATTTAAAATTTGTTATTGTTGTGTTTTTGCACGAACATACTCAACCGCTTCAGTAGCGATAACAGAGGCGAGACAACATTTTTGTTCATGCCCAGCACGAAGACGGTCTTTCTCTTGCAAGTCTAGTATCGCAGGGAATTCTTTTTTTCTTGCACCACAGGGTATTCGGATGTGCTCGCGTGCAAATTGACCTAAATGATTTACCGTTGTATTAGTCGTTGTTGTTGTTGCTGAAGTGGCAATTGGTGGTTGTAATAGTTGTGGATACAGCGAAAAGATGAGTCTCAATAGTTAAAGTATGTCTGCTTTTCTCATACGACTTGGTATGTATATACCATGCTGAAATGCAAGTCGTCTTCGCTGTGGCACTGTAGGCATGTTTATAATAAGAGTAGGGCGAAGCGTCCTTCTAACTTGAAAATTATGTCAACAACTGTTTGTGTGGGTATTTTGACAGGCTCAGAAACTACAATCGATTTTATCCTGGTGATTATCTCGTCCATTTTATATTGTTGTTGTTGTGGTAACTGATTGTGCTTGTGATAGATCAGCCACAGGCGTTAATGGGTTTGATGTTTGTTTGTGTAATTTATATTACTCACGAACAGATCCACAAGGCTGGCAAAGTTAGTTACGTGATTTGACTCCGATGTCAGATTTCAGGCAAGGTCATGCCTCTAATCCCTCACGTACTATTTGCGTTTGTGTTCTGCAGTACTCGTAATAGCATGGTCTCCAAAAGGTTCGTATTTGCCACAGCATTTGTTGCGTACCCAATACCATGGGACTTCTGCGTTCCAATGCCATGGGACTTCCTATTTACACACGTGCGACCGTTCGTCTAATTGACAAAAACACAGGTATATGTTCTGTTAGCAGCGCTCCTACTCATACTCTCAATGGCGAACACGAAACTGTAAATTAATCCTTGTCGAATAATTAACGACGCCTATTTATAGTAACCACAGTAAAAACCTTCAGCGGTGTTGAGTAAAACACCTTTCAGAAACGAGTCCGCCACAATAATTTCAAACGAAAGATCATCGAGTACGACAGGAGCATATAATTTGTCAGGCAACTGTATCATGTACCCAATAATGATGAGCTTCCCATCGAGAATTTCATCCACTTTGTGCTTGATGAGAACGTCTGGAAATTGTGTCATATACTAACACTGCCTCTTTTCTGCATCGTGGTGACGTGTCTGTAAAACAAATTGAGTTGAAATGCCATTTTTATACTTATGAACCCGCCTTCTCTAAAGCATCTCAATAACTCGCTTCATCAAAAACGTCAGACAAAGGGGGCGACTTATCACGGTTATTTCTGAGGATGTACTCTTTCATGCACGATTTTCTTCATTTTCTTTTTAGTTTTATTTGCATCAAAAATCAACCCAAGATCGTTTACCTCTATTTCTAAGGTCACTCCCATGATTATCGACTTGTCAATGTGCCATGAGGTTGTTTCGGACATTTCGCTCAACATTTCATGTTTTTCCTTAAAGAACATGTATGACACATTCAAACGACACAACGATCTTAATTTGTTTGTCACATTTTTGAGATTCCATAAACTCTTTCATTATACTCAGCGAATCAATAGTCTCACTGCCACTCATCATTTTTATGTAGTCACCACATATTTAACATGAGAATATTTCATATAAATCGACCGTACATATACCTGTGTAAACAATGTATACACAGCAGAGACTGCTATAGGCACATTAATAAATATATAAATGTATTATATAAGATAGCCACGTGCATAAATTGATCGCTAATATAGACACAACAAGGAATGTACGAAATAGGCTTGGCCGCACGTGTTTATTGATCGCTGACATATATTTCGCATCCATGTCTGACAATACCATCACCTTCTCTGCAGTATTTTCCTTTCCACAATCACTGCATACTCGAGTAGTATGGAAGTGCTGTTCGACATTTTCTGTACCCTATGTGAACACGACGGTCGTACTAAACTCTAATCCCCATGACTGACACACTCGCGTCTATGTTTACACCTCTAGAAGCCCCTCGACAAAAACAGTAACTAAACGTCTATGGGTCGCGTGACAGATAGCCTGTCATGTGGATTTGAGACGAGGACGGGTGTCCGGGCAGTGGCATCACTAGGGTTGGTGTCACCCAGTGCAGTAACTCATGGTGTCAACCCCATGGACCAACTTCCTGCACATAAATTCAAAACATTTATTGACAGTCATGTGCGGAACTCATGGTGTCACCCCATGGACCCCCTTCCTGCACAAAAATACAAAAATGTTATAAACAGTCATTTTGATGTCACCCCCTCTGATAGTGTCACCCGGTGCGGTCCGCACCCCTAGCACCCCCCTGCCCTAGTGATGCCACTCTGTCCGGGGACCCATAGGTTAGCGAAACAAACTTAGGTAATACTTCAGTGATACCGATTCTGAAACATTCTGAAGGTATGATGTTCTAGTCAGTAGCGTTGCATAAGTGACAGATGCTAGTATTCTGAAATTTCTTTAAGGTCACTTTTGTGTAACTTTATAATTTTGAAAAAATGTTAAATGTAATACTTAATTTTAAAGATATGTTCTAGTCATACCTGTCTTGGGAATATTACCGCGGCGTTAGTGTTGAACTCTTACCCAAGGTTACCATGACCAGCCAGACACTGGAAATTTGACCTGGCCAAGGCGACCGGTCGCATCACTTAATAAAAGCTTGCCGTTATCACACCTATATGTTAACCGTTAGTTCAATGATCAAAAGGAAAGTCCACTGGGTGAACCGGACGTGTTGTTATCCGTCCCCACATTGACAGACAGCGAGAGGGACATTGTCCTCTAAGTTTGATTGGATCGGTCCAATCAAAAATTGAAATAGAGGGCGTTATATAATTCATACCCGAATGATACATTCCGAATCGTAACGAATAATTTAGTATTCTCCTAAAAGAATTGCCGATCGATACGGCTTACCCTGAGAAAAGAAGCCACTCGTAATTTGTCAGCAGAACTTAGAGGTATATTCTTAAGAGTCAAAGGAAAGACAAAGCTTCAAAATTGTCAGTAAGTTATATGCTCGACTTTGCATAATATTACGGCATCATAATTGTCATTATTTGTAGTATCTACACCTAATTACCAGGATCGTTTAGTATGTAGCACTTCCTTTGTAGTGTTTCACTGACATGCGTATTGGAGAAATGGTCTTGAGCCTTACGTTGAGAATTATTAGATACGAGGCGGAATTATGTAGATTGTTAGTTTGTGGTCAGAATTAATTTTGTAATTCGCTGTTAGGTTACTTCGTAGTATATCAGAGCATTTATTACTGCGTTATGTTAGAATTTACACATGCATGAATTGTGAATTTGGAAAATGGCTGAAGTATATAAGATTTTTTAATATGGACGTATGCATATATCAGAGTATGGATATTTGAATATTTTCGTACTTTGTATGAGTTGCAAGATATAAAGAAATGCGTCTGATTATTGTGATATTGTTTAGTATAACGGGATTAGGAATATGTACTGATGTGACGGAATTTATTGATGTATGTATAAGAAGTAACTGATACAGTGCGGTATTACGACGTTTGTTTTACCATACAAGGACGTATGGGTATCTCGATGGGAATGAATGCGTGACAGAAGAAATTTAATAGCCGTTATCTGATGATAGGCTGTGTGTAGTGTGAGATAAAAGGGCTAAGGAAAAAGACTGTACCGTCCTTGTCTTTTCACATTTAGCTTTTTATGGGACAGCTGACTTCCGGTACAGTTGAATCCAAAGTCTTCAAGAGTTGGAGACGGAATTGAGACTATAGCCAGGACAGTCGAAGTCGACAGAAGTGTAGTCGTGGAGGAGAAAGTGGAGGAGGAGGAGAAGGAGTCTAAAGAAAGTTGAGGAGGAAGAGGAGAAGGAATTAGGAGAAATAGGAGAGAGAAAGGATTCAACAGATGAGTAGAAATACAAGGGCAGGTGAAAATCAATCTCACACTGCGAATCAAGTGATGCAATAGGCTTATTAAAGGGTCGAGCAAAAGAGGCGTAATTGGAAAATTGAGTCATTTGATTACTGAATTGTTATTAAATTGTTATTCATTGAATTTCAACCTTTTTGTATATGTAACCGTCAAACAGTCGGCATTGATGACTGAGGGGCTCAGAGCTTTACATATATATTTCACTAAATGTAACTTTCAATAACCTTGAGCCTGGGTAGGACTTCTATAGTAGTTTAAATAAAATATTTAGAGCACCCAACCCGAACCATACAGTTCGTCACATTAATATATGTGGCAGGATTAGAGATTGTATCATCTTATATAATATTCATTTGCAGTTGCAATAAAGTCACCTGTTGCAATTATTGTCACTCTCTTCTTTGGGTCTATCCAATTAGTCTGTTAGGCAAAATTGTAACCCTGAGCAATTAGACTACTTTGACAAGGTGATTTGTTACAATTACAGGACAAGCAATATGCAACTTTCACATTGGTTAGTTTGGAAATAATGTTAATGTGTTTTGCCCATGCATTCATCACTTTGTGATACGAAGCAGAGAGATACAATAGATGCAGTTCTACTAACGGTTTCTCATTGAATGTATTCATTGGGCAATATTACAGAAGGCAAAGTATTATATTAAAGTGAATTGTCATTGAATCTATCAATGCTTACCATTCATCTATCGTCGCTTTTTTCTTCTTCTTATCCTATTGATAAATACCTCTTTCACCAGCTTTGGATATATAACACTTGACTGACTTTTCCCAAGGACCGCCAATAGTTCGTACCTCAATCGTCACGCCATATTTTCAGATAACGGCCATTCCGAAACAATTTCTCTACTGCATACATTTCCCAAAAAATTAACTTATCTTTCACTTTCTCGGCTGGATTCGAAATGTCGAAATATTTTGAAATCAAGCTTAGATTCGGTACGAACGTCATAATGTAGGATGGGAGCAAACAATGCAGTTTAGAAAATGTAATAGACATAGAATGCTATCATGAAAAAACAAATAAACTAGCAAACAGTAAATATTAAAAAAACAAAGACGACAATCCAGTATGCCCTTAATAATTTATCATTCACCTAAAACTAACGCATTTCATCCTATCGTCTCCTTTGTAGACTCAATCTTAAGTATAGCTTAGATGATAGGGAAGATAATGTCATCAAGCCAACACACAAGTGATCCGACGTTATTGTTGTTGATGTAGGGTTTACACACGATAGGCTATACATGGCGGCCAATATAAATGGTGGAAGAAGAAAAACCCGGGAAAACCCCAGAAAGAACCACCGACCCACGAGAAGCTACTGGCAAGCTTTCTCACATACCCACTTTGGCCGAATCCGAGATTCGATCCCACGCAGACAGAGGTGAAATGGCAGTGATCCGTAACGGAGAGCGCTTTAGACCACTCGGCCACTCGGGGCCCCGACGTTATTGTAATGAATACGTCTGATTACATCTTGTGTTAGACTTTAAAAGACATACCTACCACAAGTCACATTGTTGATAAAACACTGACTTAACCTCATGTGACGCCAAGCAGGAGAGATGTTATTTAATTTATAACATACAAAGAAGGGAACCATGGGATGCCAATCATTTCTATAAACAACCATCCCTAAGATACTAATTGTGAAATTGTTAGTTATCGTCCTCTTTCATTAGTGGAAAACTGCCTTCTAATATCCAAAAGACTATGGATTATCCTAGCAAAAATAGGACACTTATTTTCCAGGTAGCACTCTCCTTGTCCCTATTGATATCTGTTCCGTATCATAATCTGCAAGGTAGCGTTCTTCCACTCCTACGTAGAGCTTAATCAAACGTCTACCGCATGGTCTTAAGTTTGAACATTTTATTTTCAGGAACCTACAAATTAATGGAACTGCAATGGGCAACCAATAGAACCCGTGCATGCCAATTGTTTCAATAGAAGGCTTGAGCAATAGTTCCCCGGTGAGGCACAGAATAAAAAAGGATCAAAATGGGCGACATTTTAAAAATATTTCTGAATATATATATATATATATATATATATATATATATATATATATATATATATATATATATATATATATATATATATATATATATATATATATATATATATATATATATATATATAAAGGCTCAAATAAGACACTCGAGACACGAGAAAGAAGAACATTAAATATTTTCATTCTGGCACTGAGAATAAAATCTATGAAAGATAATGGAAAGCTACAAACTAGTGGAACATAACAAAATGACCATAAATAACTGCATTTTGGTACTTGTTAATTTGCTTCTCTTTATGAGCTTGTATTTTCATTCATGATGATTAAATAAAAATGAGAAGCTCGTGTCTCAAATGCATAATTTTGTTTAAATAAAGAAAATTCAAACACTGCGTGACCATGGTCCGCGGCAGGGTATATTGCTCGACCATGTTGAGTACGTCGAACAGAGCTGGGGAATAGGCCAAGCGGAATGTTAAAAAAAAACAGAAAATATAAACATTTAAGGTTATTTTAATGTGGTCCAAATTAGTATTATGTTAACTTCATTACTATTGAAGATGAAAGTTGTGCTTCGAGCTTCCATCCTCTCTTTCTCTCGTTGGCTTGGTGTGTATGTGTATGTGTGTGTGTGTGTGTGTGTGTGAGAGAGAGAGAGAGAGAGGTGTGCCTTCATGTATTTTAACATTTTTGATAACGTTATCTTTAAGAACCATGTTACGCTTCAGAACAGAAACAGGGTCATATAGATTACAGGTTACACAGAGTAACATATTAGAGATTGTAGCTTTATCGTGTTTATGTTCACTTTAAAGGAGACTTCTACAATACCAGTGCATCAAAGTGGCAAATTCTTGGCGAAACAACGGCCATACATTGCAAGGCATGGAGGCATACAAATAAAGTAATCTACTTTATGAGTTATTTTTATTTTCTAAATACTTATTACAAAGTTATAATTTAGACACTTTAGAAATCCTCTCTCTCACTCTCTCTTTTGGTTGATCAGTGGCATGTTTGGTCTACCTTCACGAATTCAGATATATATGTTCAATTTAATACACACAATGTACAGTTATGGAATTACTTGAATGTGTCGAAAATTTCATAATATTACATACTATGAGTCATCGTTTATTGTACATATGCGTTATAATTAGACCGTGTACAAATTTGAAATCGTTTAATGTATAATGTATACTTTTTATTTCCCTGCACTTTTGGATTTATGTGACAACAAGACTTTAGTGATGTATTCCCTATCGGACAAATCTTTTGATTCAAACTGGGTGAAGTATTTCCGGATTTTTTTTGTACACCTTGCAATTGAAACTGGCTAATCTATTTCTAGATTTATCTGGCAATCTTATTTATTTGGCAATATAATTTTTAAGCTCTGCTGAAGTTTGAAATTCATACATTTCGATCTGTATTTATTTACCTGTAAAATCGTAACATACATTTTCATTTCTTGTTCTTTAGTCTGACTGGTCTAGTAGTTTTGAATTTCAGTGCCGTAGGCTCCATACACAAAGAATTGTTGAACAAATTACATCCTGCTGAACTCCCATATCGGTTTTTATATTTTTATGATGCCGTGCTGCTTACAAGAGTAGGTGTGTAAAATACTGACACCCACTAGAAGACCATTTCAGTGACTGTTTATAGTGTTGTCGTATCCCGATGAGTGGCTTAGTATAGAAAAGATTATTCGTGCTCTCGCAACAATATTAATTTTAAATCGTACGATTTAGTTAGCTACTTTCCTTGTCAGCAAGAGAAAAATTATTGCTATTCTTGAAATACGCAATGAAATCTAAATTTCCTGTCATACTTAAGAAATTATGATATCATCTGTCTACATATCTTAAATCTATGCGTGTGCTTGTGTCTATCTATCTATCTATCTATCTATCTATCTATCTATCTATCTATCTATCTATCTATCTGTCTGTCTGTCTGTCTGTCTACCTATATGTCTGTCTACCTATCTGTCTGTCTATCTATATGTCTGTCTATCTATCTATGTATTTATCTGTCTGTCCGTCTGTATGTTTATATATCTATTTATTCGCTGGTTTTAACTATAAGTGTGTGCAATCTAGAAAGTACTGCACCAACCAAGCTAAATACTATTTTTAGCAATAATAATTTTATCTATACTATTGTGCAAACCAACTTTTCAATGTAATCCTTCGCACAGAATTGTTTTGGATGTATGTGCTGTTTGTTCATGTTCACCTACAGGGACCCTTTGCTGACGATGTTTAATCGTAAATGAAATTAGTTGATGATCTTTGGCAGTGACTTCCCCCTCCCCACCGCACTATTTCTGACTCTCTGCAGCTCGTTGTGAACAATGTATTTTCCCGCACTTTAAACAAGAAACCTATCGCATATCTGGCGCCACGAAATCAGTCAGAACTATTTCATCTAATAAGACCTCTAAAATATATCCCATGCCCGGTATTCTTGATAATTTTGTCTTTTTTCCAGCACTAATCTCATGGTTAAGCTCGAAACTTGAATGAAAGCAAAATGGATATTCTAAAGTTAGATTTCCCTACAGCATGATTAGTCTTTAAAAAAAACACACACACGCATACATGCAAAGAATTTAGGCGAGTGAAACACCGGAACGGTAGAACTTTGCATGTAAGATGCTCTTGTAAGTGAACCTTCCACTCCTAAAGAAAATAATGATTTAAATATATACGTCAGTGATGCTGTATGTAATATGGGTATTAAAGTGAACGAAATAAGTATCAACTGTAGGAAACGTTTTGAGGATATCGGAAGATTTTGTTCAATATCTATTTTAAAATAGGTCCAAAAATATTTTTCGAATTAATTCCTTCAAAAACTACAATTAAAATATGCATAGCCTTTGTTTAGAACAATTTTCCTTTTATATTTCAGTTGTTACAATACCTTTATTTTCAGCTACGATTCTAGAAAAAAAAAATTAATTGTGCCTGCCCAATTCACTTAAAATATGGTGAGGTTGGATTCCAAATTTTTATTTTGCATTATCAGTCGTGACCTGATCACCTCAAAGCTTTACCATTGTTTGCTGCCATCGGTTGAGAATTCTTACGGAAAATTAAGTTAAAAGAAAACAGAGTTTTAAATTAAATAAACTTTTGTAATAATATATTCTACGTAGCCCTTACATCCGTTCGTATCTCCTACGTTTTAAATTATAGCAATTCTTCGGGATCAATTGTCTACCAGGTAACTGGATTAATTGTCTACCTAGTAACTGGATTAATTGTCTACCTAGTAACTGGATTAATTGTCTACCAGGTAACGAAATGTTAAGAGGATCAACAATTCTGACCCCTTCCCGATAAACTCAAAGGGCAGTTTAAAAGGTCAAGTAGAAAAAATATTAAAATTTCTTAGGGACATTAAAGAAAAAGATTGTGCAAATGTTTTTTTGAGAACCCATGGGCAATTGTCAGAGTTGGGAGTTGGGATGTATTGGCGTGGAGTATGAGAGGCCGAAGCCACAGAAGAGCAAATGTTGCAGTTTTATAAATCATATCCATGCTCAGGTCCAAGGTTGTCAACAATGACATTCAAACGTTTGCCTCCCTGTACTAAATTGATAATATATATGGTAATTTGAAATGTATTGTCTTTTTTGTTGCTCATTACACGATGACTGGTTAATTGATTAACTGAATAATTTACATTTAAATTCTTCCGCGTCTCGCACAGAAACGTGTGGTGCTAAATGCGCAAAACTACGATATGTTGTATAGTTAGCGAGGCTTTAATTATATAAGGGATTTAGAGATAACAATTTTGAAATAATTTTTAATTTCTGCAGAAGTTTGCAAATACAAGCTTGAAAGAAGCACGATATAATGATTTCTCACTTTGGGGATCCCTGAAGCATTGTCGGGGTGGATGTATGAAATCGGGAGGCCAGAATCAGTGGAGATTTTTGTTATAGATACGACCAATATATTTCTCAACACAATCAGCGATGCCCGAGAGGACACTGAGCTATATATGCATGTTTTCTGTTCAGTATTTGGTAAACAGGTAAACAGGCATCCAGGTGTGTATCATTATCTATCAGGAAGAAAAATACACACGTTTTGTTAAGCATTTTTATTTATAACACGAACAAAAGGTAAATATCAGCGATCCCGGATCTAGTAATCGACTTCCTCTTTCATTATACGCTGGTGACGTAAACTTTTAACAATTGTGTATGACTAAAATTGTCATTATATTTGATAATTATTTATTATCAATATAATCATTACTAATTTATTACCGTCGTCGTCGTTATCGTCTTCATCATAGTCATCATTTCAGTAATGCAGTTAATTTAAGTGATAAACGAAATCTGCGGTAACTCATTTGATATGTCGGAGTCTTAATCTAAGGATCGTGGTTCAATACATTCCAAAGCCAGCATGGGTCTGTTGTCTCGGCGTGTGCTTGGGAAAGGCACCAGCTCCCATTTCCATTTTCCATAGCCAAGAAATACGTCAAGCCACCCTACCCCTCCGTCCTCGATATCTAATGTGGTTGTATTTTATTGTCTTTGAAACGGGAAAATAAGAGAATACATAAAGAAATTTTAAAAAAATAAACCTCTGATCATGGATCAGTGATCAATAAGCCCTACACAAGGGATCAATAAGAACCACGGAAGTGATTAATAAGCTTTATACTTCTACTGATTCATGCCATGCAGACCGCTCCGGTGGTCCAGTGGTTAGAGCGACCGCCTCCTATGCGGGAAGTCATGGGTTCGAATCCCGGTTGAGTCATACTTTTACAAATGGTACTAACATGTGCCTCGCTTGGCATTCAGCATGAAGAGGTTAGTGTTAGAACTGTTCGGCCTGGTATCAGGATAATGTGACTGGGCGGGACATGATGCTACATGTCTGCGACATGATGCCCCAGTGCTAAACGTCACTATAAACTGCCACACTACAGACATCGTAGCGATATGACTCAAATTTGTTAAAGCTACGCTAAAAAAATTCCAGATCCAAATCATGCAATGTACGAAGCAATGTGTGCCTATCGTCATAAGAAAAAATGACGTGTCTTTGGAAATGTTATATCCCAAATTAATGTTAAGCAATGATTGCATAAGTCGCATTTAACTGCATTCATAACAGAAAGCCTTCCTTTGCCGTTTGATCTTAACCATTATAGGTAGAACATGTTTTTGTTTTAAAAAAATTCTCACGTTTTCAAAGATGCGATGGGGAAATAAAAGTTATTGCTTCTCCACATGGTAATCTTTACTGCTATTATAAATTTGGAACTCAAATGTCTCTGCATGCAAAGAAGTTCTCCATTTTGCACAAGACATGGTCAAATTCGTCTAAGACTTTAACAACAATGTATATAGATCGATGAAGACCGATGATTTGTATCTTTCGATGAAAGTTGTATAAAGCACACCGCAAAATTAGAATCTTCATCGCCTAAATTTTGCCATTTTCAGCGAAATAAATACATAAATGAATAATCAATGGTGGTACATCGTCTCAAGTGTAGTAAGTAATTCCATAACGGCCGGGAACCAATATTTTTAGAAGTTCAAATAAGTATCCTTATCTTCTGAATGAACACGTAGCAATTTAATTCTCTCCATACGAATCCCAGATTCAAGGTTGTACACATATATCGCTAGATACCATACGGAATCAGTGATGGTAAATGTAGGGAATGATCAAAGAAAATCATAGACATAATACGATGGTGTTGCTTTAATGTCGGTTGTTTCGTATGATAACACATCTATGACAGGGAGGTAAATGCCTTTCCAAATGTTCAGTAGATTCAAGTTTATGAACCTAACCCCCATAGATAGATAGATAGATAGATAGATAGATAGATAGATAGATAGATAGATACTGAAGGGCACACTTTATTGCATCCTTTATTTAAAAAAGTCACAGTATAAAGAAATATCACCATATATCTATAATTCCCAAGAAATTGTTTTCTTTATTAATAAAAACGAACTGAAATTGCTGAAACCTCTGTGTATTTAGCACATTTGTACAAAGACTAACAGAATTTGACTTTTTTATAACTGTGCTCTTGTTTCATTATCGTCCAATATTCACTCGTGACCATTATCGATTACTTCAGCACACACGTATGAAATTTATTAGAAGCAAAGTTGCTAACCAATCCTGTTTATGGCGGCAGAACCCTCTCATCGTACCCACCGAACCTAAACACCATCAGGTTCCGGATTTGTCTGTGTACAGGTATACAATAAATAACGCAAGTAACCAATCAATAAGGAACATTAGATATGGCTAAACATCCTACTTCAATGGTAACGCCCTCTTGAATTGAGAAGCGTTTTCTACATGTGCGCAGTTCAGAAATCTATTTCTTAGAATAAGTAAGGGGATTCCCATTGAACTTTGTTATTTCGAGAGATCCGTGATCAAATGTATAAAAGGTGCTAATAGTTGCTTAGCCGATACTTCTGAAAGGAACGGACCTCAAGAAGAAGCATAATCTCAGGAAGAAGCAAAGCAATCTTCAGTTGAACTTACTGTTAATCAGAAAACTTTAGTGAAGATATACAAAAATGGTAAGTAATTTTATTCCTCCTAACGTCTGAGTCTACCTTGTATTATATACTGTCCCGTTTGATAAATTTCATTTCATTCATCTCTTAGTCCAGTTCTGTCCAACCCGCAGCCCGCGGGCTCGTTTTAAATGGCCCGCCAGAGCAGCTATGTAGTCATTGCTTTTCAGTATTCTGCTGCGGCCCTCGGCTTCAAGAAAAACATTTTTCCGTGGCCCATGGTGTTAAAAAGTTTGGACAGCACTGTCTTAGTCAAATAATAAATGTACAGTGATCTTATATCAAATAAGCGTTCTTATTATCGTGAATTCAATATATCTTAAAAATCATAAGTTATCTACCACTGTTGCAGCGCAAAACATACCAGTAAACTAATCCCACCTAGTCTTTCTTTCTGTCTTTCTGTCCGATTCAGTGTCTGCATGCCTTTGTCTATTTTTCTTCCTTCTTTCTGACATTTGAGTGGAGGCATCAGCACATACGACATCTTTGAAAGAATATATTTAAAGATTAAATATGATATCCGAAATGAATAAATCTTAATAATAATTTCCAATTGCAAACTCAAACATAAAAAACTGCAATACAATAAAAAGAAAAACAAAAGTTCTTTATATGTATAAATTCCCAAACCTTTCTACATAATCCTAAATACAATTCCAGTTTCCAGCGTTTATATGCCCATATCGTACCGTCGTATTTCGCATTTTAATTTCTACTGACATAAATATATGAAACATTGAAGAAAAAATAATAACACGTCTAGTATACAATATTTGATGCAATAGCACGTTATAATTATCCGTGCTTCGTTTACTACGATTGCTTTTCAAACCGTTGGGGCCATCAATATTGGTCGGATTGGTCCATCATGCAGAATTATTGTAACTTTTAAAACTATCTTTCTTAGAAGGAAATTAAATTTGAATGTAAATTCATAATTTTTTTAAACATATCATTGCAAAATAAGACTGTCTTAATAGCAATGAGAGTTTAGCGTTCAATACATTTCAAAATGATTTAACTTATTTGTGGGGTTTTTGAGCTGTTGATGGGAAAATATTGCCAGAGGATAAAGAACTAATAAATGTTCATTTCTTGGAAAGGTATAAGGACTTAATGTTTTGACAAACCACTTCCGCGGACTTTTTAAAAAATGCATTAGGTTATGACAGAAATCCTTAGTTGTGGTCTTCTGGTTAACGTACAGAGATAAGACTATCTCACTGATTGATAGCTGTTTGACGGCACATAAGCACATGAAAGACTGCTTCGTGACGAGGCAATGGAAATAAAATACCTTGTCCATAGACGTACGTCGAAAGATGACATTGACAAGTCTAAGCAGGATTTGAAACCTCAATCCACTGACTTAGAGTAAGGCATGCTAAAACGTAAATCACCGCATCTCCCCGCTTCTCATAAAACACACCGGCTTCTTTAGCAAAGAAAATAATCTCAATCTTTAATAGTTTAATTGAAATTGGTCATATTTATATAGGTGCCAACTAATTTGTCATTTCAGTCCAAGACTATCTGTTTCGCTGGTGTGGGAAAACTCCGCAAGGTGGCGCTTTCCTATTGTCAGGACGTGATACAGAACCTGTACAATGTGAAAATTAAAATGGACAGCCGGATCACAAAGTTTAAATCCGAGAAAGAACTTCCCGCTATCACGGCATTGGATCTGGACGGTGCTAAATATCAGTTATGTGAGAGGTTACAAAGCATCTTCCCCGACAACGGCGACGACAGCTACAAGAAGTTTGAGAAAATCTGTACGGGGATCATGGAACATAAGTGTGTCAAGGACTTGATAGCAGACATAGAAGCTGTCAGCAGAAACGCCGTGCAGACAATTAAAGAATGGGGTATAGAGAAAGAAAATTACATTGGTGTCGTACCTACAGACAATGGCCATGAGAGTTTATTTGTAGTGGATGTAGACGTTGACTTGAATAGAATATATTTACACTGGGACATACATAGGCTGTCTGAGAATTTCCTGGTAGCCGTTTCTCGCCTTGCACAAGCTCTGAGGGACGAGAGTCGACAACCGACATCAATTGAGTACCTTGCATTCCAGTTTGCATATTACTGTTTGTCTAACGGAGAGAGTCTGACCCACGAACACGCGCGTTGCCTTGGAACACCAGGATTCCGCCCACACACCCAAACGTACATGTCTCTGACAGATCCCGGTGAAGGGCATGTTTTGGGAACTACACGCTTCAACGACTGGATGAAGGGTGCCATCATCCACGTCGAACATCTTGAGCGGCCAAGAAACCTTCCAAGAGAGAACATAGAGTCCTACAGAGTTCCTTCCATTTTTGACTTTGCCAAAGTTCGTCTCCATGTTGGACCGGCCGCCCCTACGACATACTTTGTGGGAAGAAGAATTAAAGACTCGGGTAATTTTGATGAGGATTTCATTAAACTTGTCAATATTACTGCCGCCGCAGCCACTGCCGCCTTCTTCCAAGGGGCCGCTGAATGTAAGGTGTCAATGGAGGGAATGACCACATGCCAGGCAGTTAGGTACATGCAGGCCCTTAGGGCTCAGGTCCAAAGAAAGAAGAAGCAGTTCCTATCGGCTGCATGGAATCTGAATCAGACCATTATCGATGACTATGACAGAACTGAACCGGTGGAATTGGCCCAGAGAATGGAAATAGCTACGCGGGCCATAGAGATCACATCAATTGGTGGATTCAACAAGGTCACGTGGGACGGAGCCAGTGATACATACCCCTCAAAATGTATCATGTACCAACTAACCTTTGAGGAAGCTTTGACCATCGTACACGAAGCTCACCAACGAGGTCTCATCACGTACTTCTCAGCTGGATTCAAGTTCAACGAAATCAAGTATGCAGTCTTTGCGGGAGTAGATGGAATCGGAATTGGTGGTGCTCAGGTTCTGAGATTCATGGATGGCGAGACTGGAATGCATGGCCCCTACACTGAAGAAAATATCCCAAGAATTCTTGCCAGCAGAGATGAAGCAGCGCGCTCGTTCCGCGGAAGGGGTGTCCATCTTCTTGCTCGACTGGACACGATGTTTTTCGAAGGTTCAATCTCCAAAAGGCAAAATCGTCTTCGTAAGAATCTTTTCGACGCTTTGCTGGCCATAGATGAAAAGAGGGTTGAAAGTCTGATACAAGATTTGGATGCGGTCGTCCGTCTCTCTGAGGAAGGCAATGAACCACTTCTTGGAACCGCAAAGCGTTTGCTGTCGACTGAAGAGCCCATGCTGAAAAAGCATTGTGAATCTGAAAGTGAATGGAAATCATTCACGAAGATGTTGAAGAGTCTGGTTATCTCAAAGGACACAGCCTCGTTGTACGAAGAGTATGACAGCGACCCCTGGTTAAGCATGAGGAAAGCATACAGACAGAAGCAAATGGAGAACAACAACATCATCACCAGGCAGACCTCATTCTACGTCACTTGCAGATCTGTAAGATTATAAATTTGGCTTGAAATTCTTTGTCATTTATTTCAGAAAGACATTTTGTCATGTTTTTATTTTTTTTATCAATTCTTAGAAGACGGACAAGTATGTTGAATACACTTTCTATTTACTGTGTTGAAGCCATTATATCAGTCTTTCAGTGATAACGTTGTTCGACTTTATGAAGTATTTGCTTGATTACGGGAAATTAATATTTTGAACATATTCTTCAGACCGATTAATTAGCCAGATGTTATGTACAGGTGTCATTCATACTGAACAGTGTTCACGTGACTTTATGGTATCATATTAAAATAGTCCTACCCCCATTTTTCATTGTAAGGATGTTTCGGAATGTATATGTTTAGTAACTTGCGAAGGAATAATTCTGTGTATTATGTGTTGGGTTCACGTTTATTAAGACGTTGCACGAAATAAAGTTGGAACTGCATACAAATAAATCATACAAATGAAATGCAAGAAACATTGAAATTGGAACACTGTTGCTTTGTGGGCTTTTACCTTGATTAATCTGGATTAGCCCATTTCATTTTTTTTTCTGTATAATCTCTCTACATTCACTTAGTCTACCTTTCGTAGGAAAATTAGTGTTTTGGGGGTCTTGATGTTGAGATAGCCACACAACATTGAAATGGCATAGATTATATGCTAGGCCGATAAAATATGTTGAAGTTTTTCCATGTACAGTGACAATCCATAAAACCCCAGTTCGTGCGAGTACAAAGCTTGATAACAAATGCATTGGGCAGATATACGAAATTTACGTTATAGTAAATACGATAAACATATCTCGGCTGAGTTCATTTTTTGACAGTGTTATTATGTAATGCAATGTGTTGTAACATATATTTAAAATGTTCATATTTGTAATTTTTAAATTTAAGTGCTCTTTTTCAACTTGTTATTAATAAAAATTGTTATAATATCTTATACTCTCTTGTTTTTCACTGAGATTTATCGCTAAAATGCATTAAATTTTAAAAAATTTAATTGAATGCTCAATCTATCATTTAATCGTGGTTGTAAAATTACATACATGCGTACGTACATACATACATACATACATACACACATACATACATACATACATACATACATACATACACACACATACATACATACATACATGCGTACGTACATACATACATGCATACACACACATACACACATACACATACATACATACATATATACATGCGTACGTACATACATGCATACATACATACATACATGCATACATACATACAGACATACAGACAGACATACATACATACATACATACATACAGTCAGTCAGTCATTCAGACTGACAGACAGACTTGCATACATACATGCATACATACATACATACATGCGTACGTACATACATACATACACACACATACACACATACACATACATATATACATGCGTACGTACATACATGCATACATACATACATACATACACACATACATACATACATACATACATACATACATGCGTACGTACATACATACATGCATACACACACATACACACATACACATACATACATACATACATACATGCATACATACATACATACATACATAGATACATACATGCATACATACATACATGCATACATACATACATACATACATACATACATACATACATACATACATACATACATACATACATACATACATACTTACATACATACATACATACATACATACATGCATGCATACATACATACATACACAGAGGCTTGCATGGAGATAGACCGACATACAGACATAACTCATGCATGTTTATATGCCCGTACATGCGGACATATATGAACAATATGTATACATACATGCTCATCTATGCACACTTGCATTATTTAGTATACAGTGCTTATATCATGCATATAAGTGCACTCAGAAAAGTAGAAGAAAACCCGTAAATAGTTAATTCTATTTTGTTCTCTCTTTTTATTTCGCTACAGTCTCTTCCAGCTTTCTGCCAACCTACTTCTCCATATTTCTTCCATGTCCACATTTCGTTCTGCACTTAGTATACGAACAAAAATTGAAAAATTCAGATTATTTTAATAACTTGCTTGTTTTTGTGAACCTGTACATAGAGTTATATAAACTGAGCTGCACGCACAACACGCCGGACACCCGCAGATATACGCATGTGACGTAACATAGGCATATGACGGTGACGTACACATGTCTAAGAAGGAAACAGTTCTGCTGCTTGCAGAGAAGATACTGTAAAATCCGGGCACAAAGCCAGAAAAGATAATTAAACAAGCAACAAGATAACAAAGCACAAAAAACGCGAGTACTATGCAAAGTTTACATTGTGCTTGCTGTGGATAAGTAGAGGTCAATACACAATAAATGTTGAACGATGTCGAGTGTTGTTTCTTTTTAGTGAAAGACAGGCAGGAAAAGTTAAAAGAACCGATCCCAATCAATGGCGTTAAAACAGGGTCTTAAATATAAATTCCATTTAAAAACGTAAAAACAGCATGTAATTGATAGTATATTAAAAAGCGTTTATTAAACTACCGTATACTAGCATATCAGTGGTGTAATATTTAATCAGAACTTCATGCAAATTTTAACAAACACTATCTCATCAAAATATTAAATCCATATTATATCCATAATTTTCTTAATGGCGCAAGCATTTCATTGCTAACCTGATAACGCCATCGATAAGGCTCAGTTGTTCTAGCCATATCTTCCTTTGCGGCTGTTTATGTGGAAACAGTGGCTTAAAACCTCTTTATGAAGGCCAAGAAGAGACCGCGCCATGAAAGCAAATATTTAACCCCGAAATGTCAAGGTAAACTTGAAATCCTTAAATGAAAGATGCCGGCTAATATTCCTCCGCTCCCGTCAGCAAATAGGACAGGCGGTCATGCTAATCCGAAGGGGTTCCGGTTGTACATGCCGTTTTCTCCGTTCATCATATGCTAGGTGTTGTAGATGTTCTCTGCCACCCAACCCTACAGCTGGCTAGGCTTCCAAGACATTTAGAATCTCTTCAATATGGCAGTGACAGACGTGTTGGTCAAGGTGACAGGTAAAGCAGTAACATTCGGATTCTTAATACCCCGAGAGAACGAGTTGGGCCGCTCTTCTTTTTCAATCAACCAAAGGTCCTTGGAAGCACTCCAAATGTTGTTGCCGTCGATACTTGATTGTGGCCCATGAGCTTGACATTGTTTTTAACAATAGCTCAGGTTACCCACGATTGTATAGTTGGCGTCCATGATGTTTTGTGCCGCCGCTTTAAGCAATCGTGAATCTAAGTCTAAGCTGCAATAATATCACTCCATGAGAAACTGCTTTTGTACTGCAACGCCATTACTCGGAACCAGTATCAAGGTGGGCATTTCAACTTGTAAGCTTAACATTGCTCAAGTATACTAAAAAACAGTTCCGTTAAGCAGCAGAGAGGGTGAACAGACCACTTAAGGGAGTGGTCACCCTTGTGTTTGGACCAAAAAAAAATAGTGACCCTTCATAGAGGTCAATACCACGTCTACGATTATTGTTTGTCCCAAACAGAATTGTAGACGCCCCCTCTCTGCTGCTATTTATGTTGTAAAAGAAATTTTAAGTTTGATGAATATTTTTCTTTTCATCTGAATCTTCGGAATCTTCGGAATCTTCGGAATTTGTTCTATGTTTCAAGTAATATTCAAGTTCTGATGGTGGTTTTTCTATTTTTGGATTTATGTTCTTTCTGTGTTTATAATATATCATCAAACTTCTGTATCGATCTCCACCGCAATTTTTGCAAATCTGATATAATCCTCTAACGCCGTTGTTACATCCAACACAACTTCGTGGACCAGCATGAGGATTTTTCTTTATAAGATAATTATGTTTCTTGCAATATTCTCCACGGCATTTTTTATCACATTTGTTAGTGGTTCCTTGACGCAGCCACGCACAGTTGTTCATTATATGAACGATATCTTTTTAATTAAATTTACACCTCTTCTGCTGATATTAATTAAAAGATTGATATATTATATTAAAAAAAATAATGGTACATTCGGAATCTCACACTGCAAGAACAGCTCGAGAACGATTAGAAGCGATTAAAAAATTTCTTCCTGTCAGAGACTCATTCAGAAAAAATCTACAAGCGCAGCAAGAAGCACAAGTTGAGAATGAAGAGGACACTAAAAAACTGTTTAAGCCCGTCACTGCAGCTACTAAGAAAGTTACAACTGTCATCAAAGAGGATCTTCTTCCGGTATCAAGACAAACTGCAGCGCAGACTGAGGAGATAGCAGGAAGAACTAGACAGAAAATGGACATTTTACGAAATCTTCCACCTGGCATAGCCAGGGAAATAGCTGCGGCTCAGCCTCCACCTGCTGGTGAGGAAATACTTGAAGAAATGGGAAAACTTCGTGCTGAGATAGGTGTTATGAAAGATCGTGAATCAACAAAACCAGAAGAAGGGAGAATGATTACGCTGAACAATAAATTTACCGAGGAGGGTATCAATTTCATAAAAAAAAGAAATTAGGGATATTGATACGTTATCAAAACTTGCAGTAGAAAGTTTTGATAAAAAAGAAAAACTTTTAAGACCTGAATATAGTTCCGCTCGTATTAGTAATCCTGAAATCTGGTATAAATGGATATATCGTATACATTACGATAAAGATAGAGTTTACTCCAATGATGATTTATATAATGATTATCGCAGAAAAATAGACATGTATCTTGCACAAAAAGAACCAAAAGTATCACAATCTCTCAGAACAATAAGTGAGGAAGAAGAAGAAGTATCACCCTCAAGACTATTTAAGAAAACAACAGAAAAAAGATCACCCTTAAGACTATTTAATAAAACAACAGAAGAAGAAGGAGCAACGGGAAGTGGTCTGGGGGATGATTTTGTTTGTCCTGATAATATCCTCAATGACGTGTCACGGTTAGAGGTTCTCATAGGAGGAAAACGTGCCGGAAATAATTCACCAGAAATAATTCATGAAGCAGCTGATATTTGCCAGCGATTATTTCGTGGCGGCATCATGGATATCGGAGTTTACCGAGAACTTATCGATGAACTTGTTGATGACTAGTTGTTAGATAAATGGTAAATAAAAATAAGATGATAATACATAATAATCATCGCAAACCTGTGCAGGTCAGAGCGGTAAACTCACGATTACCAATCTATAGAGCTACTTACGGAGATGGACTTGGTGATGTTATTCAGGGATTATTTACAAGGATAGCTCCAAAAGTAGCACCTGTTGCAAAACAATTATCGATGAAGGCTATTGATATTGTTCGTGATAAAGCTCCTGGTGCAATTGTCAATGTTGCTGGTAAGGCGTTCTCGGCGATCAAAGAAAGACTAGCACGATTATTGCGACGAAAACGACAACCACTAGTAAAATTACCAAGTACTGAGGTGATGCCTGCAGATGTCAGTAAAATAATAAATCAAGCTGCAAATCAAAAACTAGCAGCGTTAGCAGATCAAGGACTCGGTGAATCTGGAAATAATATCTCAAGTTTGATATCGGGAAGTGGAACTTCCCGAAGTGGAATTTCCCGAACGCGGTAATCAACGTGTTAGGCGAAAAATAATTATAATAAAATGTTCAAGCGCGTATCCGACACAGCATTTGACATGGAAGCACCCGTCCTTAAGGATGAATCGGTACGTGATTATCAGTTTTATTCTTATGACGCACGAGAATCAGATCGACGTGGAAGAATTGAACTACAAGTTCATGACACAAGTAGATACTTTTTACCCGCTGATGCTTTTCTTGAGGTAGAAGGTAGAATTGTAAGAACAAACGATGCTAATTACGCAGATGCGATAAAAGTTGGTTTTGTCAACAACGGGATCATGGCATTATTTAGTAGCGCCACATATATGATCGATGGAAAAAATATCGAATCGATTGAGAAAGATGTAGACGTTGCTACAACAATAATAGGGTTGGCAAGATATTCTGATGATTATACAAGATCAGCAGGTCCTACAATGATGTTTGTGAAAGATAATACTGGTCACCTGAAATCGATCAGTATGATATAGGACGACCAAGAAATCATGCCAATAACGCTGATGCTGATGTGGCGCCGGTGATTAGAAATGTTGTCCAAAATTTCAACTTGGGATTTGCAGCGCGTAAAAATATGTTGCTAGGAGCCGATAGAGGATTTTCATGTACAATTCCACTATCGCATATTTTTGGATTTTGTAGGAATGTTAGAAAGGTTATTTTTGGAGCTAGACACACGGTTGTTCTTGTGAGAAAATGTGATGATAATGATGCTCTGTGGAGACCCGCTGGTGATGCTGGTAAAGTAGTATTATCGAAACTTTCACTGTGGATGCCGGTAATGACTCCAACGATCGCAGAAGAATAAAAGTTGATTTCTTTCATGGACACTGGTGGTAAGTTCTTGTTGTCATGGTTAACAACAAGCACGGATAGCATGCAAACTAACGTTAACGGTCAGTTTACATGGCATATAGCATCACAACAAGGTGTTTCTGCACCACGACATATTTTTATTGCTTTTCAGAACTATGATCGATTAGGTAATCAAGAACGTTCTCATATGATATTTGACAAACTAGGTATCACGGATATTTCCTAACGGATAAACGGGCAACAAGAACCAACAGAGAGCATACAACTAAATTATGAACAGAATCGTATAGGACGTGCATATCATCGTTTAATGTCATTCATGGGACGTGATCAAAATGTTGATACTGGGTTGCAAATATCACAATATGATTTCAGAACTTTATATCCGATTTATTATTTTTCATTAGAACATCTTGATCTATCAAAACAATCTGTCGTTGATAGACATCTCAAAGCAACATTAAATACAGGTGGTGTTGATTACAGAGCAATCGCGGTCATACTTAGCGATAAAGCCATGTTACTTGAAGGTGGTAGTGGTCGAATGAGAGTCGTTGATGCACCAGTGGAAAATCTTTAATTATTCAGAAAAAATATTATTTATATAAAAATGTCGTATAGTCATGTTAATGTTACTCTGGCTCCCGGTCAGGTAAAAAAGCTTCAATCAAAAACCGCCAACAAATGCGGAACTAAAATATCACTAAAACGAGATCAGATTGGTGGTGGTCCAAACAAATTATCTTTGACAAATAATCAGATTAAACATTTCAATAAAGCCCTAGAATCAAAAACTGGAGTTCAATTTCATCTTTTCCCGAGCACCATCAAAGACATGGTTAAAATAGGTGGTATATTTCCACTTCTTGCGGCTATTCCAGCGTTAATAGCTGCTGCTGCTCCAGCCGTAGCAAAAGCAGCCGCGTTAGGTGCTGTTGGAACAGCTGCTGGAATGGCACTAAAGAAAGCAACTGGAAATGGATACAAAAAAAGGGACGCGGCTTAAGATTACCGGGATCTCGTTGGGGGAGAGGTCTAAGGCTTCCACGTTAGACGTTCCAGCATCAAATTTTGATTTACTTAATGCTGCTAAAAAATTAAAAATAAAAGCCTTTAGAGGTGTTTTTATGCGAGATCATTTACCGAAACAACCAAACAAACTCGAAACAGGTATTATTAATCTAGACTCGAATTCAGGACCCGGTACTCATTGGGTATCATACGCGGTTGATTCACGTGGAATCGTTTATTTTGATTCGTACGGGGTAGCTCCACCCGTTGAATTTATCAAGTATGTTGCACCACTTCATAAAAAAGTTTGGTATTCAACGCTACCCACACAAGCAATGACAGATCCGCCAATATGTGGCCGTGAAGTAATTAATGTACTCGACGCTATATCAAAATCATCCAAACCACCGCATAAAGTTGTGCATGATTATACAAGTAACCGATTCGTTGCGCGTAAAGCGTTTTAAACAACAGGTCTTATTATAATGGTTGATATTTACGGAAGATCTTCTACTAGTAAGAAAATAAAATCCGACGTTGATCTGTCGAAGTATGCGACTAAAGATGAACTCGCTGATATTATGAACCTGGCTGGAGTTGACCCAGATGAAGTTGTTATTTTTCAAGATCGATATGGTAAACTAAAAACCAGCAATATCAAATGGAATGATATAGTTCGGCGAGTACTCGGTGCAGTTACGGATAATATTCCCGTGTTTACTGACGGTGATAGAATCAGAGATCAAGTGTATCATTAGCAACAATTAGAAATGAAATTGCAAGAAGCGTTGCTAATCGTGTGAAAAACACCGGCGACATAATGACGGGTGAACTCAGCATGAACGGAAATAAAATAGTAGTTTTAAGAGATCCAACATCTGACGAAGACGCAGCAACAAAAAAATACGTCGACAACGTGGATGGAAAACTATCCACGCTGCGGGCCGAGTATGATGTTCACGTAACCGCTTTTATAAGACTTCGAAGAAACTTTCAAAAAACCAATGAATCTGTAGATGAGTTCTTTGGAACTCCTCCCGTCATCGACATAAAACTCGTTGATATCAAAAGTAACCTAGACACGATCAAACAAACACAGCAAAACATCGTAGCGGGAATTCCTGAGATTGTCAATAAAACCAATTTGATTAAAATTCCAGCTGGAATAACTCCCGGACATATCACAAACATCGTATACACGGTATCATCGGGTTTTGCAACATGGTCCAAACAAAATAATACTATCAAATATACAGCAACAACCACTGGCGTGTATAGGCTGTCTGTGTTTAGTGCTGCAAAATTTGAAATATTTACAACGTTTCCATGGCGTCATTCCACCGACAGGTTTTCCGGGGTTGTATCTGTTATATTAAATAGCGGAACCGAAGAAATTTTTATCCTGGAAGCAGCTGATAAGAAATTAACCGCAACATCGTACTGGTGGTGTTTGGAATTTGTAGCTGAAACACCTCAATTGGTAAACTGCATAAAAATATATATGGACGGTGCACAATACAGGTACAATCAAGCACGTGAATGGCAGGCGGCGCTAAAAGATCAAGTCGAACAATATACAGTAAAAGTAAAAAAATATCGACGACGATTAGTTATCGTTGATGTGATTGTTTATTCAGTATCCGCTGTTGTTGCTGGAACCGGTCTAATATTATCAGCGTTGACAATGATGGCACCAGTAGCTGTAACTATTTGTATTTCAGCAGCAACAACTATTGCAGGTGTGCTTAATATCATCGCAAAAAAAATATGTACTTGCACGAACGAAAAATTATCCGATTACATAATAAAATTACACACAGCGACGGTAGCATACTTGAAATTATCCTCGTTGTTATCAGCGAGTCTCAGTGATGGAATTATATTGATTTCGAATTTTCAATGATGACCAAAATATACGACGAAAGTATCGGTATTAAAGATACAAGTATTAATAATGACAGAATTACTACAGCAGATCGTGACCAACACAACTCCGCCAAAGATAACGATGATCTCGGTAAGTTCGTCTAATCCTGAATTTAGTGTTAATTTTCCTACTGCAATTCCAGTAAAAGAAATAGCACTAGCACAATTACGGGTATATTACAGCTGGCCAAATATCAGATCAAAATCATTTCATGGTACACCAGCAAATAATTCGCTTGTATTTGCTAGTAAAAATAAACCCGATGGAACACCTGACTGGGTTGTTGTTGGAATACCAACTTGCAGTTACGAGATTGAAGAGATCAATGAGGAATTTCGACGTAGAATAAAATCAATAACGGGAAAAGAAGCAAAAATATCAATCAATGTTCATGAACCGACCCTGTCCTCGACGGTTGAAATACATTCTCCCGATTACGTCGTTGATATTTATAAATCTTCAATCAGATCCGTGCTAGGTTGGCCTGAAATTCCCCCGGTGTATGAAGGACTACCAGAACCAACTCGGGATGATTTTACATCATCGAAAAGTTTTCATCATAATATTAAAATGAATTATACAAGTTTCTGGTGGAATATAGAAAAACTTGTATGGGATAAACGGGATCAATTTCGTGTCGATAAAACCGGTGAGTACTACTGGCTCTTACACAACGTTGATGGCGGTAATTCATTTTACGATTTGAATATCAATAATGTCATTCATGTCGTAAATTCAGATCATGAAGAACAACTGGTTAATTTACGTATCCTTTTTCATGAATATTTGTCCGATGTGACATCTACGCGTGAAGAAATTATTAAACGAGTGGAAATTTTAAATAATATAGCTGATACTATTGAATATTTTCATAATAGAATCATAAACCTGGTTTTTGAATCATCGGGCGATAATAGAAGATTTTTCGCAGCCAAATACAAAATACCCGAAGCTGACATTGTAACGTTTAAGTTTCCTGATTATAATCCGGATAAATTAAGAAAATCTGTCAATGATGTCATTGATGAGTTTTTTCCTAAAATACTCGATGCATGGAGAAAACTAGCACCATATCCAACCGTTCTTAGATATGATAATGATCAACATGGCGGCAGAAGACACGTATCTCCGGGAATCGTTAATATAACACTGACGGTCGCGGTCAATCTGGTTTGTGACGTAATCGATGGCAGCTATCAAATAGATCTCGGAAGATCAAATCAAGCTCAACATGGATACATCCTGTACACGTTCACACCACAAGTTCCCCCTGGCGATTTGATCGTGCAAGAACCAACTAATCCTGTATATTTACGGTGTCACAATAATATGTTAACACGAATAAATTTTAAACTCACAGACCACCTTAATCGCTTAATTGACATACGTGGAGAAGAACTTGTGATAAATCTGTATGCGAAATCTTAAATATTATGTAATGGAGTGTTTTTATACACGAGGATTTCTTAACAGTTAGAAGAACATTTGTAACAGAGATCAGGCTCAAATTCGATCAACTTAAAAAAAATAAATAAAAAATATTTTATTACTGATACAAATTAATCAGTTTGTGTGTTTGGTACAAATTAATCAACCTTGCAAAAAAAAAATTATTCAGAAATATGTTTTTATTCAGAAATATGTTTTTTTTTTTTTTTTTCTAGCCCACACGTGGTCAGCGTTGACAGGGACCCCAGTTACCAAAACTTTCATTTTCATTATCACTCTGGATCGTTTCATCAGTAACGGGGTTACTTTGGATGGTTTCATCAGTAACGAAGTTACTCTCTGACATAATTTTTCTTAATTGTCTTATACGAGTACTAATCGTTTTCTTTGCCTCGTACTCGTGGGATAATAGCGATTTAATTCTTTCTACGGCGGCAGAGAGAGGAACGAACTCCTTCACCTGATTATCTTCTACGGTAGCTAGCGACTGAAACATTGCCGCCTGAATCCGCTTCAAGAGCTTGCATTCAGATGATAGTATGTGTGTTCCCTGGTTTTTACGTTCTTGTAAAATATCAAAGTCAGAAACTATTTTTTCAGGATTTAGTTCATCAGATATATCAATTCCATCTTTTTCCAATTTTTTAATAGCAACAATTACATCATTGATATTTTCATGGTTCATTAAATAATATGTAAATCTTTAAAATAAAAAAAAATTATCCCTAGAACCCCTATCGAGTCTTTAGCGAGTTCGTCGGGATGTTTCAAGGACAGCACAACATATACAATGAATGAAGAGCCCCTATCGAGTGTATTAGCGAGCTCAGATTATGAATGAAGAGCCCCTATCGAGTGTATTAGCGAGCTCAGATTATGCATTGGACGGCACAAACATATAACTTAATTAAGGAAATGAATATATACAATGAAATGGATATATACAATGAAATGGATATATACAATGAATGAAGGACGGCACAAACATATACGCTCAGCAAAATCCCACCCACAATAATTAATCCAGTGGGTGATACGAAAATATGTATCAACCACCAGTCAATATGATGGTTGAATTTTGCTGAGCGGGTGGTTGTGCGGTTCCCCCATTATTATAAAAATCGCAATTATGCGCACCACCGACAAATTGTCAGCCATGGGAATTCGATCCTGGACCGCGAGCGTCACTGTCCAATACCATACTGATTGAGCTATCGAACCTTGTTACGAACATATGTTTCGGAAGTGAATATATAGCTAAGGAACCAACATTTACACTAAAACAGCGGTTTCTGAATAATAACGGTTTCTGTATTATAACAACAGTTTCTGAATATAAGACAGCGTTTTTCCTAAGCAGACTGCAAATAACACATGAACACACCTGCAGATCGATTTATACCATAACAACGGTTTCTGTTCTGTACCTATATTACAGCTTCCTTGCGGATCAATAACATTGTCCTGATTTCTCGTAATGTTGTATGATGGGAATATTTAAAAACCATAAATATACTTCTACGAGTAACTAATTACGACGTAATTAGTTAAACTGACTAATTACGATCATAAAAAATCAAAAATCTACGAAGAAAACTATATATTAAAAAAATAATCCCCCCCCCCTTATATAATCAAAAATTCAGTAGTATACGATCAGACAGTACTGGGTCCCCTCAAATAATGATATAATTCAATGTGGTGATGATAATTATTGATACTGAAAGGTGATTTTCTGTTTATATTTTTTCGAGAAAGCGGTTTTATATATATTTTTGCCACTTTTTGTACTGAAGACGGATTAATATCAAAGTATTTCGCAGCTGAATACATTGAACGAAATATTATTTCTTCACCAGTTTCTGTGTTTGTGGAATTTACCGCCCTCTTTCCGATTGTTTTACATCTTCCTGTATTACCACATGCAGAGTTCACGCTTCGTGTGACAACTCGAAGGTTGTGCAGGGAGTTGTTCTGAGGATTCCCATCAATATGATCGACCACTAGACCGTCATTGATCACTCCAAAGAAACATTCGTAGATAAAACGATGACAGAAATAATGTTTCTTTCCCCCCTCGTATGTGAACCTTAGATAACCATGATTATTAATACAACCAACTGGGTTTTTTTAACCCACAGTGTCTGATGACACCATTAATATCTGATTCGTAATTCTTAATGACAGGATGTGGGACAAATTTATTTTGCTCCATTATAATAATATTATTTGTTTAAATCATTGTTTGTCTGAAATTTTGATATATAATCCTCCACGGATTTTATAGCGTTTTCACCGTTATTATTTTTTTTGTCATAATATCTTTTAAGTTCTCTGAACCGTTTTCCACCGCACTTTCCACATAATCCTGTTTTTCCTCGCACTCCAATACCACACCGCAGACATGGTATTGGTCCTAGACTTCCTCGTCGTATGTTTTGTGAGTGCATCCAGCAAAATTCCTTTCTGCAGGATTTGTTGCATCGATTTACTGAGCCGATCATTAACCATCTGCATTGAGACATTGTATATGTAATATTTTTTATTTTAAATATTTGTTTTAATTATATGAACGAGTTTGAGAGATTATCCCAAACTAGGCCTGTTAAATATAAATTCAACCTCGACAGATTATCTCCAGACTTGCCAGTACGAGATTTGGTTGATACGAAAAATAAAAGTCTGATCTCAAAAATTCACGACGCCAAGAAAGAATTTTACACGGATGGTGCATCTCGTACATGGTCAACGTTCAAGATTATACGCCTTGACGGAGTCAAGGAAGCTGTCACGGACGCCACAATGAACGACAAGCGAGCGGCAACTATCATTAACTACATCGCTGAATACGAGGGCAATCAAAAATATTTCTTCAGAGTAAAATTTATTGTATTAACAGAAACAGGTAGTTGGATTATCCGTGACAAATATGATCCTGTCCTTGGCAATAATAAAACTGTCATATTAAGTAAGAATTCCAGACCGGGTCTACTGACGGGTATTGACAAACCGTATTATGAGCGAGCGTATCCTGTAACAGCGGTTATTTATGGAATCTATGAGATAAATAAAAAACCCAACGTTGATAAACTAGCGCCGATGAAATTTTCAAGGTTAAATTGTGTAGCCGAACGAGTAATAGAACACTTTACAAACGCGATGCGTGGAAATGGATTAACTGATTTAAGGCGTGAAAAAATAAACTCGTGGGCTGATTCAGTTAAGGATACCGGTGCTACAATAAAAGATGTTGCTGAACTAGGAAAACTATGAAAATTTCCAATAACCGTAGCGACAATAACGGGAGAAATTCTGTACGAATCGAAATATAAATCGAAAGGAGCTCCAATAAATATTATTGATCATAACGCGCATGCATGGACTAACGCAGTAACAATATTTCCACGTGATCGAACTGTTAGATTTTACCCCCCAGATACGAGTATGTTTGATTTTATTAACGAAATAAGTAAAACCGATCCTGTATCGGTATGGTTATTTAAAAGTAATGAGGAAGGTGAATTTGATCAGTTTGTCAGACCAAACGGTGAAATATATCGAACAGAATCCCTCCATGACGAAATGAAAAATCTTGCGGAGATGTTTTTAGAGTGCAAGCACGCGGAAAATACTGACAAATTACTAACTAATTGTTTTACCGTTCCATCTGTTGCGGCTCATTTCGCTAGAGAACGAAATTCATGGAAACCAACACGATTTGATTTACTCGAGGACGTACGCGCAAGTTGCGTCAAATACGGACATGGCGGATTATGGAATACCAAATATAATTATAATGATGTTATTTCGGTTGATATGGTTGCATGTTATCCCGGAAATTTTCTAGGATACGGAGATTGTTCTGTATACTTTGAAAGATTTGGTCACCCAACAAACGAGATGACGCGAGTGGCAATTAATGGACCATTACCTGATTTTGATCTGACTGGATTCGCCTGTATTGAATCATTCGAGTTTAACGAAAATCTTCACAAGATTTGTTATGTTTGGTTTGGTAGACATTTTTGTGAAAAAAGTTGGGCACCTATAGTTTTATTACGATATATGCTAGATTGTGCGATACTGACATCGTTGGTGGTCAGTAAGGCGATTATATCATATCATGTACAAACCAAAGTTTGGTTGCCCATGTCGGATTCTGAAGTTATTAGCGAGTTTAAGGATGATATTCCTAATAAACTCAAAACCGCAAAAGAAAAATTATAGGTAAATTTACTCAGGGTGGTGCATATGATTATAAAAGACATCACGCACGATTAATTCTAGATGATGCCGAGTACGATTTTATAATCGCTGATACGACAGCGAGAAATATATTTGTAAATCGAGAAAGTGTTTATTTATCCGACGGAACAAAATTGGGTACGATCGTTAGTTACATAAATGACGTCTTCCCACAGTATACTCATCTAAGATCTTCCATGTTGGCTTATGTTTCTATAAATTTATTATCGGTGATTAATAGATTTCCCAATACCGCAGTCAGAGTCGCAACAGATTCGTTTTATATTTCAAGTAAATATTTAGAATCTGTTATGAAATTTACAAGTAATGATGAACGATGGGATTCATGGAGAATAAAAAAGGAATTATTACACAATTATACAGAATCAGCAGATGTTCCAATGAGAGATTTTTATCGTAAGGGTAATAAAATATCAGAAATGTCGAAAACACCATCGTTGAGTGATCCAATAACCAGATATAAGACAGTATATCTCAATGGACCTGGTGGATGCGGCAAAACGACTCGAGCGATTAATGTTTTTAGAAATTCAGATATGATCGTGATGACACCCACACATAGACTTGCACGCGAGATGAAAGAGCGGCAAGTACAATCGTGCACGTATCATAGTTTCTTTCGGTGGCGCGGGGATACATGGACTCCTGAACGAATGGGAGAAAAATATATACCTAAAATAATTATTTGGGACGAGATATGTACAGTGTCATTAGATACATTAAAAACGTTTTTTGATTGGTTGTTGACGAAAAATACCGCTATAATAATGTGTGGCGATCATGGTCAACCGCCGCCTTTTGTTGGACCATCTCCACATGATTGGTTAAAAAATTGCGCTGATTATTACGAAGAAATAGATGATGATCATAGAGCTCTTGATGCAAATTTAAAGGAGTTTAAAAAATTAATCAGATTACAATCAAACAAAATTCAGTGTGAAATAATACGTGGAGTGATCTCAGAGACCTCAATGAGTGATTTTTTAAATTTATGGAGACCCACCGATTTGATCGTAGCAAGTAGAAAAATAATCAGAGACGCTTTACAACAACAGTTATTTCAACTACATAAAGAAAAATACTCAGAATTACCCGTACCGTTGTGTTATAGACCATCAGATACACGAAAACAGAATATTAATGTTGATATTCCAGGACAGACTGAAAAACAGAATCTCGTATTAAATGATATTGTCGCTGTTGATATCAGTGTGGTCGAAGATGCAATACACGCTGACAAATCTCCATGGGTGTTGGGATACGCTATGACGATCCACTCGTCTCAGGGATTAACTATTTCTGATACACGAGTCTGGATTGTAGACGATCGCATCGAGTGGTCAAATTAAGTTTATTTAGCGGTATCGAGGGTCAGAAAAATATCTCAATTACGTAGAATTATAATTCCTGAAATCGTTGATAAATTTAACATCATCGATGATGATATAATAAGAAAAAAATTAATCGGATACAAACAGTCTGACAAAAAAAATAAACGTGACTTTGATCTTGATGTTGAATTTATTATTGAGTTAAAACAGCAGCAGAATAAACATTGCGCCAGTTGCAATTGCATAATGCTGTGGAGGTATTCGAGTAATGATTCAAGACAATTTACCGTAGATAGAAAAGATAATAGTCGCGGTCATACACGAGAAAATACCATGTTGACCTGTTTTGAGTGTAATCGACGTAGAGGCGCTAGTGCTAATTAAGTGATCGAAATCACTGAAGTGATTTTGGCGGTAGTTGTGTATCCTCGGGAATTATTTGTAGTTGTTCACGTACAAATCCACGTTGAGGAACAGCCGAATCTAATCTGTAGATTGCAGGTCTACCTGGCGATCTTGTCACGGTGGATATTTTGTGTGTGGTAACACTCCAAATAGGATCAGTCGCTCTCGCGCTACCACCTTCAAGTTCACCAGGCTCATATAAATATCTGACTGTAACATCACCCAATATTTTTTGTTTTTCAACATCTTTTCGTTGTGTTGGTATATTTTTTTTGTAATTGCATTAATGGGTTTCATGTTGGTTGTTCGTGTAATCTCATTATTTAATGCAGCTATCACGCTTGGTAATCTTGCAACCCACTCGCGAGATCTTTTATCCTGAATAAATTCCCTCGCGTATTGATATCCAAATAACCGCTCAGCAAGTGTTCGATTAAATCGCTCAACAATTGCCTGATCACGATGAATTGCAGTATGACCTCGTCGTATTTTGGTATTATGTCGTTTCATCAACGATGATACTGGACCAAGAAATTCCTTACCAGGATCAACCTGCAATAATTGTGGCCATCGCAGACCACCTTGTGGTCCACCACCTCGTTGATAAATTCGTTCAAACGCGTCGGCTACTTCAGATGATGTTTTCGCTGATAGCGGCTCTGCTTCTTTATATCTACTTGCAACATCAACTACGGTTAACGCGTATTTGTACGTTTTTCTACGCACAGTATCATGCGGTAAAAACAGAATATCAGCTTGATGAACTTCATTAGGAACACTGACATCGAAATACGCGTACTGAATTCGTTTCGGTGGTGGTAGATAAATTTGCCATATTGCTTGTTTGGATAACCACGTTTTAGCAGTAGAATATTTAACCGCTGCTGCATCAGCAAGTTTACCAATTGCTGCTTTACCTCTCCAGTATCCTCTTGGTGAATAATAAATCGATTCCATTATTAATTACTAGCCCCAAGCGCTAATTTACCTTTCATCGCGGACCTTACTAACCAATTAGCTAATGATTCTCTAATATTTTTATTTTTTATGGAATTTAATGCATGAATTAATTTCACATCTGCAATATGTCTATCTTGTAGATTTTGACTTTTATAAGCTACATCATGAGCGTGACAAGCTCGATCAATAGCGTTTATTGGTTCCTCGCCTGGTTTTGGTTGATCTTGATTATCGAGCCTGATATCAAGTCTGGTACCAGGACCGCAATAATTATATCCCGGTAGATGTTTTTCTCCGCTGTATTTAGCCAATGGAGTACCTGGAAACTTTGACATCAAATTAGCAATATCACCACCGCGCTTATTATGTAAAAACGATAATTTCTTTCTACCGCATACAGAACATATTCCACCATACGCTATTTTTTTATTTTTTGTTGTAACCGTAGCTAAATCAACAGTTGGAGTTTTAACTCTACAGCGTAAGCAATATAAATTCATGACATAATATATATATGGATATAATTGATTTCTCAGCAACAAGAAAACGAGAGCCAGTTAAACACCATCCTGCGCTACCGAATTCCATCAGAATGATTATCATAGGACCATCTGGATCGGGTAAGACGCAGTTATTACTTAATCTGATAATGAGATGGTTGAAATGGGATAAATTGTATTTAGTAGCACCATCCGCTGATGATCAACGATGTTATAATGTACTTAAAGATTTCACTGAAAACGCGCGATTACTGGATGAGGGTAATGATGTTATAGAGTTTATAACCGATATTGATGAAGCACCATCCGTAGATTCCATAGACGGATTTATTAATAATTTAGTTGTATACGACGATGTGATGCTAGATAAACAATCAAATCCAGCCAGAATATTTTCCCGAGGGAGACATAAAAATACAGACGTGATCTATGTTACTCAACGATACACACAAATTCCGAAAGTGATCAGAGACAACTGCAACATTTTAGTTGTGTTTAATGGCGTAGACACACACACACTTAGAAATATTCATCAAACTTGGTGTGGTGGTGACATGGATATAATTAAATTCAAAAATTTCTTCTCACGAGCGCAAGCTACTCCACATGGATTTATAACAATAAATTTACATGATCCAAGAACAAGATACCGTGTGGGTCTTGATAAAATATTTGGGTAAATTTAATTAAAAAGATATCGTTCATATAATGAACAACTGTACGTGGCTGCGTCAAGGAACCACTAACAAATGTGATAAAAAATGCCGTGGAGAATATTGCAAGAAACATAATTATCTTATAAAGAAAAATCCTCATGCTGGTCCACGAAGTTGTGTTGGATGTAACAACGGCGTTAGAGGATTATATCAGATTTGCAAAAATTGCGGTGGAGATCGATACAGAAGTTTGATGATATATTATAAACACAGAAAGAACATAAATCCAAAAATAGAAAAACCACCATCAGAACTTGAATATTACTTGAAACATAGAACAAATTGCGAAGATTCCGAAGATTCAGATGAAAAGAAAAATATTCATCAAACTTAAAATTTCTTTTACAACATAAATAGCAGCAGAGAGGGGGCGTCTACAATTCTGTTTGGGACAAACAATAATCGTAGACGTGGTATTGACCTCTATGAAGGGTCACTATTTTTTTTTGGTCCAAACACAAGGGTGACCACTCCCTTAAGTGGTCTGTTCACCCTCTCTGCTGCTCGTTAAGACCCATTAATTCGGGATATTTACCGTTAAACTTTGCTAGTGTAAATTCCACAAAGCTTCAGCACCTTATATCAAGTAGTCAAATTTGTGTTCTCTTGAAAGATCAAGCGTATACTTGCTGGTGTTTCATACACTATTAGGAACCTCATGGTAGTCATTTTTAACACTATTGCTAAGCACTGTGTATAGCCCGTTTTCAACTGGGGTTTTAAACGTTAAACTCGTTGCAAATGTGGATGTATGTAGCCATGTTAATATTATGTTCTAGTTCATTCCACGCGTCTCTCCATGAAAGGGGCGACGGATCCGTGTAACGATCCTTCTTACATATATTATACCGATAAAACCATCTCAGGCAGGACTTTTCAGCAGGTGATCGTGGATTGTCGCAAACCAAAAGGCAAATTTTACATTTCGTTCACAATTGTTTTCGACTCGACGTAAGGCCTCATATCCTTATTAGCTATGACAATACATGTTGTCTTAGAAACAAACATATTAGCTCCCATACACGTCGAGGCTGAGCAGCAGTCTGTGAATCTACGCTCTCTTTGCATCAATCTAGGTAAAGAAACCACCTAATGATACACATAGGGAGCGGTGCAAGAAAAACAAACACATAATACCATGTTGTTGCTTTGACGTCGGTTGCTATGGATGGTAACATATTTGTGATCGGGAGTTAAGTGTCTTTCCTAAAAGGACATTAGATTAAACTTCTGAAAGTATTCCCACCCATATATATATTTTCTGTCGTCTCCGCAAGAATATTTGCCTGCGTCAGTAGTACTAGCTTCAACCTCTTCTCTATCGTTACAATTGATGGGTGATTTCAGAAAGAGACAGAAAGAAGAACTTGAGGTATTTTTGCAAGGACAGAAAGTTGCAGGCGAAGCATTATTCAACAACAACAAAATGATGAAAAAGGAAGACAAATGAAGAAGAGAAGAAGAAACCTTTGATATATGAAGGACAGTCGGAAAGGAGCAAAAGCAAATGTGCTGCAAGACATTTGGACGAATTTGAAGTATATGTGACAAACGTGTCCGACTTCTGTAGATGAACGCAAGAGAATGAGATATTCACGTGCGAAGATTTCTTAACCTTCCACCACCATCATTATCAGCAATTAATACCACTAGCAGAGCAGCAACAAAAACAGGAAGAGGAGTTAGAATTGGCCGCGAAAAGGGATTAAAACAGTTAAAGCTGATGATGTCAAATTGATAAGTTTCATCCTAAGAAAACACCAAATGTAACTTTACATGGCACATATAGTTCGTTATTTCGGAAATTTAGGTACTTCTCAACGATCGACAAATAAAAAATTCACTCTTCCATGATTTTATGGTGTGCTTTATGAGAGTACGTGCGAATTTTATTCACATTATTAAAAGTCAAGGCCTCGTGTAGTGGCCTTGCATTTCTAGACGGGTACGAGTTCTTATTCTTCTTCTTTGGATGAAAATCTCTCATCCTTTTCCTTCCGTTTGTTCTCTTTGTTCTGATTACACTATGAAGACCAATGTCCTTTCTCCTGCCAATAATAACATATACCAGGAAGGAACGCTGTATTTAGCCGGATAATATATTGTTTTTAATTTTGCGAAATCGCTTTCCGATTTTACAAGTTTAGATAAAAAATTCCATTGGAGTACAGAAGGAACACGGAAGGTGGATTTTGCTATTTCAAGTCTGCAGCATTGCAAAATGATAATATGAATGATATCCCATAATTTAAACCTGACATTGCAGCACATATAACTGTGGGTGCAAGGGACATTTTCTTATGCACACATTGAATGCCGCATGTACATGTCATATATAAAAAGTCATAACAAATAAAATACACAAGTGAGGTTCGAAAGGTCCATAATTTTAGATAGCTATATTGAAACAATACATAAGAACAGTATTCACTTTACCGGATAAATCAATGGTCGTTAATAGCAAAAGAAGTATATGCATTTTAACCCTAAATTTATACCTGCATTTTTCATGTGCGAAGGTCATTTTTGACATCAGGTGATGCGCACGGTGCAAACACACGTGCTTCTCCTAGGACACAATTGTGCAAATATTGTGTACTAAACAGCCTGATGCACTTTAAAATAGTTGCAATCCAGGCCGTTTGTTGTTGTTGTTGTTGTAGGGTTTAACGCCATTTTTCAGCACACGATAGGCTATACATGGCGGCCAGTATTAATGGTGGAGGAAGAACCCGGGAAAACCCCGGAAAGAACCACCGATCCACGAGAAGCTACTGGCAAGCTTTCTCACATACCCACATTAGCCGAATCCGAGACTCGAACCCACGCAGACAGAGGTGAGATGGCAGTGATCCGTAACGGGAGAGCGCTTTAGACCACTCGGCCAGCAGCAGGGAAGTTTAACAGACCAGCCGTTCCAAACAAAATAAACCTTCCTACGAGAACTTTCTCCGTAGAAGCCTCAGATTTCACTTTTGCGGCCTCCTACGAAAATTAATTTGCGTAAATCTCCCGCCGTGTGCAATTTTTGTGTGCATTCGGGCAAGGAAAAAAAGAAGATTTTTTGGGGGGTCTGGGATATTTTTTTGTGTTACGTTTTTTATTGCAAAGTTGGGCTGCTTTGGCCAATTTTACGTCGCATTAAAATAATATACTTGAAAAAAATATGAGTCGGAAAACTAGCACAGTTGGAGAGCCTCATTCTGCTAGATTAGCGCGAGAAGAGTTAGCTGCAGTAAAGAAACTTATCCCGGCAAAACAATTATTTAAGAAAAAAGTTCGCGATTACGAAGACACGAAGTATGAACTCACCGATTTATCGTCGAGATTGTTAAGCCCAGTCACTGGAGCAATCGAGCAGGTCGCATATGGTAACAAAAAGGAAGATAAGGAACTTAGGAAGCGCGGGCTTATTCCCATGACGAGAGACATTGAGGAACACACTCGAGTATTGCCGGGTCGGCTTGAGCAAATTCACCAAGGACAAGAACAAGCACGAGCAATGCAAGCACAAGAACGAGTGCGAGCACAAACACAAAAGCTACAAGGACAATTGAGGCAAGCACAAACACGAGCACAAGTACGAGCACAAACACAAGCGCTACAAGAACAATTGCAGCAAGCACAAACAGAAACGCAGCAAAAACAAACAGAATTGAAGCGGGAGCAGCTTTTGGAAGAATTAAGGGATCTAGATGATCAAGAACAATTACAGCAAGAACAAGAGCAAGAACAACTAAAAGAAGAGGAAAAAGAAGAACAAGAGCAAGAAGAACAAGAACAACCAAAGGAAGAAAAAAAAAGAAACGAAGAAAAAAGGAACCGATCCTCTCGCGAATATAAAGGATAAATTTAAAGACACGGGGTATATCTCCATGGGACTAGAATTAGGCAAAATTGATAATAATGATCTTGAGGATCTTGGATACTTTGCAAATCGTAGTTTCAGCGATAGACATAAATATTTAACGAAAAAAGGATCAGATTATTATGATCGAAAAAAATGGTATAAGGCAATATACCGAATAAAATATAATAAATCCCAGGCCAGGGATGATGATACGAGGTTTGCTCAGGTTGAGAGTTATGCAGAGAAACCAATTACAGGAGAATTAGGGGAAACTTCTAGAATCGTGAGAAGTTCTCCCGAGGATGATTTTACACTACCGGGACTTAAAAAATTAAGTGAAGGCGACCTGGTTGAAATTGCCAAACACGGTTACAAAGAAAAAGGCAAATATTTACGCCCGGGAGCTTCAGAAAAATATACCCCCGAGGAATGGGTTCCAGTTGTGTATTTTGCTGTAAGGGGGGAAAAAATTGATCCTTTTCTCCCCAGTTACCAAAGATTTAAAAAGGAAGTAAGAGAATATGAAGAAGAGGAGAAATTCGAAGATCCATCGCCATGGCAATCGCCATCGCCATTTCCAAAACCAAAGACAGGAAGCGGATATACCATTTGCCCTGACAGTGTTGTCAACGACGTGTCTCGCCTCGAAGTATTAATCGGAGGAAAACGAGCCGGAAATAACTCTCGTGAAATAATCAACGAGGCCTCAGATATTTGTCAGCGATTATTCCGCGGTGGTGTCATCGACTCTCACATTTACAAGGAGTTCGTTGATGAACTCATCGATTAAAACAACACAATTGAAATAATATGATTGTTCACAAACATCAACGCAGACCTAGACAGGTCCGCATAGTTAACTCTCGATTGCCTGTATATAAATATATCCACGGCAATGGACTCGGAGATATCGTTAAAAGTTTCGTTACGCGAGTAATACCTAAAATCGGACCCACGGTCAAGCAATTTGCGTCAAAAGCAATAGGAAAAATCGGCGAGACTGTCATCTCTGGTATCGGTAATTTGGCCACTAAGGGCTATGATGCTGTCAAAAGTAAAATATTAAATTTAACGCGTAAAAAACAACCCGTCAAATTACCTAGCACCAGCGAAATGCCACCCGAAATCAGCAAAGCCATAAACGACGCAGCAAATAAAAAAATAAATGATCTAGCACAGGAAGTTGCTAACGCAAATCTAGCAAATGAAGTTGCTAAAACAAATCTCGTAAATACAAGTTTTATTTCAGGCAGTGGTCTTCGTTTTAGATGAAATTCTTATTAATAAATGTTCGCACAAGTGTCAAACGAAGTGTTCGACATGGACGAGCCTGTAGGTAGAGACACATTCGTGCGAGATTTCCAATATTTCTCGTATATTGCAGTTGAACCAAATACACCTAATCGCTTGGAAATTCAAGTTCACGATACAACAAGATATTTTCTTCCATCTGAGGCATATATCGAAGTTATTGGGGAAGTTGTTAAAACGGATGGTACCAATTATGGGCCAGATTTTAGAGTCGGACTCGTCAATAACGGTATTATGGCATTATTCAAGAGCGCCACTTACATGATCGACGGAAGAGAGATTGAGTCAATTACCAACGATATTGACTTAGCAACAACGATAATAGGCCTAGCTAGATACTCGGATGATTTTACTAGATCTGCCGGTCCTAGTATGATGTTTGCCAAGGATAATACTGATCGTCCCGAAAGTAGGCCGTTCCTTATCAGACAACCCAACGATCGCGCCGCTCCTGTTGCTCCCGCTCCTGTCGAAGATATGATAATTAACTCTTATCCTGATTATAATCTCGGATTTACCACGCGAAAGTCCATGTTATCACCAAATAATAGAAGATTCTCTTGTGCTATTCCGTTATCTCATATATTTGGATTTTGCAGGCATTTCAGGAAAATTATATACGGAGCAAAACATACCGTTACGTTTATCAGAAAGGAAAATAGCAACGACGCTATCTGGCGAGAAGGTGCCATTGATTACGCTACCGGTGTGATAGGTCCCAATGATGCCGCGAATAATAACGGCATAGTAAGATTATTAAAATTTACCTTGTGGATGCCAGCGATAACTCCATCAATAATCGAGGAAGAAAAATTATTATCATTTATGAACCAAGGCGGTAAATCTGTCATGTCATGGCTGACAACAACAACAGATTCCACAACTACCAATATTAATGGTGATTTTACCTGGCGTATTGCATCGCAGCAAGGTACCTCTGCACCTAGGCATATCTTTATCGCTTTTTTGCGTGCCAATAGATATCATCAATTATACAGTCATATGATATTTGATCACATTGAAGCGACAAATGTGTCTTTGAGAGTAAATGGACAACAAGAACCATCCGAGGAAATATCGATTGATTTTCAAAATCATTCGACGGCACGCGCATATCATCGCTTGCTAAGTTTTATGGGTCGCGATCAAAATATCGATACAGGATTGCAAATATCACAGCTGGATTTTAATACTCGTTATCCTACCTATTACTTTTCCCTGGAGCATCTTGACCTGGTAAAGCAATCTGTCGTTGATATCCACTTCAAAGCCAGAATTAACACAGGTGGAATTAATCACAAAGCAGTTGCGGTAATTCTCAGCGATAGAACAATGATCTTGGAAGGAATTAGCGGCAGAATGAGAATCATCGACGCTCCTGTCGAGAAAATGTGACAAAATCAAATATTTCTAAATTTAGATTAAGCGATTATTAAATATGCCATACGAACACGTCAGTGTAACTCTGACCCCGGGTCAGATGAAAAAGCTACAAACAGCAACAGCAAAGCGATGCGGTTTGAAATTAACCCTGAAAAACGATCAAATTCAGGGTGGACCTAACAAACTATCGCTAACTAAGAGTCAACGCGAACGTTTCGCCAAGGCCAAATCAGCAAATTCCGGTGTTCATGTAAGTCTTAGTATAGGCGCCATCAGAGATATGGTCAAAACAGGTGGATTTTTCCCTCTGCTAGCCGCTATTCCCGCGTTAATAGCAGGTGCAAAAGCACTAGGGTTAGGTGCGGTTGGAGCCATAGGTTCTAAATTAGCGCATAAAGTGATGGGAGGGCGATACGGTAAAAAAAAGGGAAACGGTCTTTATCTAGGACGACCTCCCATGTACGGATCCGGCCTAAGATTAGCACGCCATATTCGAATTTAGATTTACTCAGCGAAGCAAAAAATAAAAAAATAAAATTTTTCAGAGGCGTATTTATGCGGGACCAACTACCAGAAAAACCGAACCCTACCGAGACAGGAATAATAAATCTCGACTTAAATACCGGCCCTGGCACACACTGGGTCGCCTACGCGATTAATCCTCGCGAAGTCGTTTATTTTGACTCGTATGGATTAGCGCCACCGAAAGAATTTATCAACTACGTGTCAAAGTTGAATATTCCGATTTGGTATTCGACACTTCCGACGCAGACATTAACGGATCCACCGATATGCGGCCCAGAGTCAATTAATGTTCTTGACGCAATTTCAAAATCATCCGGTCCGTATCATAAAATTGTATTTGAATATGCCGTAGATAAATATCATGGTTGACATTTATGGTAGATCCCTCTACAGGAAGGAGGAAACAAAAATAGGCGACATCGATACATCAAAATTTGCAACCAAGAGTGATATTAACAATCTTCTATCGCTGTCAGAAGTGGATCCTGACGAAGTTGCTATTTTTTAAAATACCGAAGGAAGATTACAAACCAGCAACGTGAAAATAGCTGATATAATCAAGCGAGACGAATATAACGATCACATCAGTCAATTTACTCGCCAATCGGAGATGGTATTAAAATCTATCTCCGATATTACCGATATTATCGCGGAGTTTCCCCCAAAGGCCGATATCGCGGATATGAAACAAAAAAATAGCGAGTTATCAGCGGCGTTGCTCCTAAAGGCCGATAAGACATTACACGACGATCTTCAGGACAGAGTATCGAAAAGATTTAACAATCTAACTCGGGATCTTAAAAAACTCGAGGAGGCATCAAATAAACTTAGCAAAAAACTCGACGAGGATATAAAAAAATTCATCGATGCCTCCTCAACTACACACGGCGATCTCAACGAGAGAATAAGAAAAATCAACGAGGAAATTACCAAAATAAATACCGCAATGGGTCAGAAAATCGATAAAACATCAATCGACGATCTCAGCGAGAAAATAAGAAAAATCAACGAGGAAATTACTAATATTCTTGCCGAAGTTAACGAAGTAAATATCTCGATGGGTCAGAAAATCGATAAAAAATCAATCGACGATTTCAGCGAGAAAATAAAAAAATTCAACGAGAATATTGCCAAAATCAACGAGGAAATTAACGTGGTACGTGAATTAGCGCGTCAAAAGGTCGATACATCAGTGTACGACGGAGAAATTCGAGATTTAAACACGAAACTTCTCAACGCAAACACAAAAATTGACAACAAGGTCGATGGATTCATTTACCGCACTGATATACCAAAATTGAGCTCGGATCTTCTCGACGTAACTACAAAAATTAGCGATATTAACACAAAAATATCGTCAATGAATCTTGGAAGATTAGCGCGTATTTCGATACCAGCGGAGGTAGAAACAAAAAATCTTCCCTGCCATGTACCATTTGTGGTAAAAATACAAGATCTTATTTGGACACCTGAGAATAACACATTTAGTTTTACCTCACCAATTACTGGCGTATATCGAGTATATATCACCGGAGCGATAAAATTCAATGTAATAATAGACGATGGTTATGATTTTCGTGAATTTGGTCCTGGGTTTTTTGTTATGACAATATTTGAAGGTATAACAAAAACCTTTATGCTAGAACCACAAGTTAGAACCATGATGTATGTTGACTGTCGAGCAATTTTCGAATATTTATCCGGAATATATCCAATTGGTTAGATAAATTAACTAATAAATGACCGCATCGGATTACCGTTACAATCAGGCGAGGTCATGGCAAGATTCGTTAAAAAAACTCCTCGACGATTATCAGATAAAAATAAAGAAATACCAGCGCAGATTAGTTACCATTGATGTTGCCGTGTACGCAGCAAGTGCAATAGTCGCCGGTGCAGGAATAATCTTATCCGCGGTAACAACAATCGCGCCGATCGTAGCGACGATAATAATCTCATCGACAACAACAATCGCTGGTGTTCTCAATATCATCGCGAAAAAGATATCTTCGTGCACGAGTGAGAAATTATCCCTGTACAAGAACAAATTATCCCAGGTCAACGGCGCGTATTCAAAATTATCATCACTGCTTTCCGAAAGTCTCAACGACGGCGTTATATCCGATCTAGAATTTTCCTCGATGATAAGCATTTACTCCGAGATTGAACAAATGAATATTAGTAATGTCAGAACTAGCACAAATCGTGACAAACACGACCCCGCTGACAACAACACTGATATCGGCAAGCTCAACCAAGCCAGAATTTAGTATCGACTTTCCAACGCCAATTATCGTTAAAGAAATTGCGTTAACACAACTGCGTGTCTATAACAGCTGGCCCAATATCAGATCGAAATCGTTCGGTAAATTATTATCAAATAATTCACTTGTTATCGCTAATAAAACCCGTCCCGATGAAACTCCCGATTGGATCACCGTTGGTATACCAACAGGTAGTTACGAGATTAAGCAAATTGATGCGGAATTTACTAGTAGAATATCGAATATAACCGACGATGCTGCACCGGGAATAAAGATATTAACACACGAACCAACGCTGTCATCGATCATCGAGGTAAAATCTCCGTATATGGTCGATATTTATCATTCGTCGATTAGGACCGTGCTAGGTTGGCCTGAAATTCCATCCCCCGAAAAACCAGCTCCTATAGAACCAAAAAAATCTGATTTTATCAGTGACAAAAAGGATTATCATAATATCGTTCCAGGTTACAAGGATCGTTTATCCGAATTTGAAAAAGATCCAATTTCTAAATATTTAATATCCGGACCTGAATTAGGTTCCTTTATACTACCATTAATGATATTGAAGAAAGATAAATCACAAATTAAATCGCAATTTTTCTCTGTGAGTGAAATTAACAAATGGCTTAAGGAAATTAATGACGAACATGAAAAACAACTAAAATTATTAAAACAATTTTTTCAGGAGTGTATCTTTGATGTGTCGGGCTCGTGTAGCGAAGTTATCATATGCGTGGAACGATTAAATCAATTAGCATTTGATATGGAAAAAAATTAACGAATTAGCGATCAAAATAGTAGCTTCCGTTAGATTTGGTGATATTTTGGATATCACTACTAAACAGATATTTATGGAAAAAAACAAATTAACCGATGAAACGCTACCAAATTATAAATTTCCCGGTTATATCGTCGATGAGATGAGAAAATCCGTCACTGATACCATCGATGAATTATTTCCGAAATTACACGAAGCGTGGACCAAGAAAAAATTACAATCGGAATTAATTCTCAGACATAATAATGATCCTGCCGAGCAGGGACGGCATATCTCGCCAGGTATCGTTAATATAACGGAGGTTATCGCGATTTATCTTCACGCGGATGTTGTTGAAAATAGCTACAATGTGGATTCGTCTATATCAGGGCATGCGCAGCAGGGATTTATCTTATATTCGTTTTCACCTAGCGTCTCTCCGGGTTATTTGATAATAAAAGAGCCAGTAAATCCGTTTTACCTGCGATGTCATAATCGATTATTATCGAAGATAAATTTCAAACTAACGGATCAAAACGGAAATTTGCTTGATATACGCGGAGAAACGCTAAGTATTAATTTGCTGGTGAGATCGTGAAAATCGAAGATTTTTGATCTGTCCACGGAAAAAAACAGGCCAAAAAAATAAATAAAAACCAGGAAATTTTTCAAAATTAGTAAATTTCTTAATTTTGATGGGGTAAATACCCGTCAAATTGTGCAATTTATATAATTTCGTAAATCTGCTGGGGTAAATACCCGTCAAATTGTGCAATTTATATAATTTTATGTTTTTGATGGGGTAAATACCCGTCAAAATTAAGAAAATTGCACAATTTCAATAAATAAATTATTTCGGTAAATAATAAAAAAAATTAATAAAAATCAGAAAAATTAAGAAATTTGCGTAATTTTATGTTTTTTATGGGGTAAATACCCGTCAAATTGTGCAATTTATATAATATCGTGAATCTGCTGGGGTAAATACCCGTCAAATTGTGCAATTTATATAATATCGTGAATCTGCTGGGGTAAATACCCGTCAAAATTAAGAAAATTGCATAATTTCGGTAAAATTAATTAAAAAAATATATTTTTTTGTGATAAAATCTTCAGAATCTTCGATTCCAGTTCTCATAATATCTGAAATCTTCAGAATCTTCGGAGTTTTTAGAATCAGAAATCGAGGATTCCTTGATTCTGTTTTCATCGACAAGTCTTTTCAACTGCCTGACACGTGAGCTGGTAATTTTTCTCGACTCGTATTCGTCCGATAAAATCGATCTAACTTTTTCTACCAGCGTCGATAATTTAACAAAATCCTCGATTTGATCATCGCTGACAGTAGCAAGTGATTGGTACATCGCGATTTGGATCTTTTTTATAAATTTATATTCTGATGGTAGCGTGTATCTGTATTCGAGCTTTCCTTGGACGATTGTTTCAAACTCGGACCGGATTTTACCCGCGTCCAAATCCGAAGATAAAGTTATATTTTTCTTTTTCAGGTCATCGATGGCTTCGATGATGTTATTTATATTCTGTTCGTCCATTATACAAATTTGTAATATTCAATTAATTTTTAGAAAATATTGAGATTTTTAATCAGATATTATCGGAATATAGTAAAATTTGATCCACGCGCCGAATTTATAGGAAAATGCTGCACCGATCAATTTTTCTGCCGCACGTCGCACGGAATTCGGATGAATACTAAAATACCTTGCAGCGGCAGTCATCGATGTAAATGGAATTTCCTCGTTTGTTTCTCGATTTATCGATTTAACTGCCTTAGCTAATCGATATCCACAACCATTAAATTTAGAGTTTTCTTTTTGAGTTATCGCGCGAAGATTGGATATTTTATTATTTAGTTTATTTCTATCGATATGGTCAATAACAAGGCCATCCTTAACAGGTCCGTGAAAACATTCGAATACAAATCTGTGGCTGAGATAATTTACTCCACTAAAGTTATGTGCTATGTAGCCGTGTTTATTAACATTACCAACACGATTCTTCGTTTTGATATGTCTGACAATACCATCCGATGATGCCTCGTATCTCGTGATTATTGGGTGAGATTTAAACTCGTACGTCATTGTTGTTTCTGGAATCGTTGATTTCAGATTCATATATGATAATCTATTTGTCTAAATCGTTATTTGCCTTGAATCGATTAATATAATCCTCTTCGCAGGTTATCACCGACGAGGATCTCTTTTCGTAATATCTCCGTAATTCCCGATAATTTTTCCCTCCACAAGTCAAACACAACCGTGTCTTTCCTCGAGTGCCAACTTGGCAAACTAAACACCGCTGTGGTCCTTTGCTACCACGTCGAATCGCATATATGTGAGCGCCGCAATAATCGCCTCTACAGGATTTGTCGCATGATTTTGTTGAGCCGATTGTTATCCATTTGCAATGCATATTATAATTTAAACATTTGTCTAAAATATAATCATGGATGCATTTGATCTTGATGAGGCAGAATATATTATACCTGAAGTTGACCGAGCCAAGAAAGAATTCTTCGATGATGGAGCGGTTCACACTTGGTCGACTTGGAAAACGAACTCCGTTGATGCTACAATGAATCTGGAACGAGCCAAGAAAATAATCGAGCACATAAAAACCGAACACAAGGAAGAGCGATTTATCTTCGGTATAAAATTTATTGCACAAATGCCCGACGATACTTGGATTATTCGCGATAAACGAGATCCCGTGCGTGGCGGTAAGAAAAATGTTATTCTCGATAAAAACTCCAAGCCCGGATTATTACTGGGAATCGATGGTCCTTATTATGCCAGGGCGTATCCATCTAGCGCTGTTGTTTATGGAATTTATCGGCTGAATAACAACCCCGACGTGAAAAATCTACCCGCGATGAAAGAATCGCCGAAGATAAACTGCGTGGCTGAGCGTGTTATCGAGCACATGAAAAACGCTCGGCGCGGATCTGGTCTGACCCAGTTGAGGTTGGATAAAATTAACGCGTGGGCAAGAACCGTTGCTGATGGCGCATCTGTGGACGATGTAGCTGCGTTGAGTAAGAAACTTAAATTTCCAATTACCGTGAAAACGCTATCGGGAGAAATATTATATTCGTCGCCGTATAGATCTCGAGGAGCACCAATCGAGATTGTCGATCATAATTCACACGCGTGGACGCAGTCGGTGATGATATTTCCGCGGGATCGTGTTGTCAAATTTTATCCCGTGGAATTTTCCACGGCAGATAATAAATCTGCGGAATTTTCTGCAAAGGACAATTCCGATGTCATGTTTAGATTTATCAAAAAATTAGCCGCGTCTGATCCAATATCAATTTGGTTATTCTCGAGCGAGGAAAAATACGATCAGTTTATTTTGCCATGCGGAGATATTTACCGTGATGAAATATTACACGAATCAATGAAAAATCTCGCGGTGAAATATTCGTCAAATCCCGATCAACTACTAACGAACTGTTTTACGGTTCCGTCTGTTGCTGCTCACGCTGCTAGAGAGAGAAATTCGTGGAAACCTACGAGGAATGAATATCTCGCTGATATTCAACTTAGCTGCATCGAATACGGCCATGGCGGATTGTGGAATACCAAGTATTATTTCGAAGATATGATCTCCGTTGACATGAGCGCGTGCTATCCTGGAAGTTTCCTCGGATATGGCGATTGTGCGGATTATTTTGCTAAATTTGGCCATCCTACCAGTGAGATGACGAGAGTGGCAATTAACGGACCGTTGCCTGATTTTGTCATGACCGGATTCGCTTGTGTTACTTCGTTTGAATTTGCTGAAAATTTACATAAGATTTGTTATATTTGGTTTGGTAGGCATTTATCTCAGCGCCATTGGGTTCCTACGGTGTTGTTGAGATATATGCTGGATTCGTCGATGTTAGTATCGTTGACAGTGAGCGAGGCAATTATATCATATAGGAAACAAACTAATGTGTGGTTGCCGACGGATTGTGACAACGCGAAAGATATCGGAAGAAAAATAATTGGTAAATTTACTCAAGGCGGATCTGTTGATCATAAACACCGACACGCTAGATTGTTTATCAATGATGCGGAGATGGATTTTATTATCGCCGATACGGTATCGCGAGGAATATTCTGCAACAGAGAGAATATTATCATTGATGGAGCAAAATTAGGTACCGTGATTAGTTACCTTGACGGAGAATCGGCGCAATATACGCATTTGAGGTCGTCGATGCTCGCTTATGTTAGTATAAATTTGTTGTCGATGATAAACAAATTTTCTGATATCGCGGTAAGGGTCGCGACGGATTCGTTTTATATCGATAAAAAATACCAATACAAGCTGGAAAACTTAATCACCGATGGTAGCTCTTGGGGGACGTGGAGGATAAAAAACGAGGATATTCTAGATTATTGTGAAGACGCCGATGTCGAAGATTGCGATAAATTTCATCGAGATAAATTTGGAGAATCTTCCAAGGCTGCATCTGCATTTGACCCAATTTCACGCAGTAAATTCGTTTACATGAATGGTCCTGGTGGTAGCGGTAAAACAACAAGAGCAATAAATTTATTTGCAAACTCCGATATGATTGTGTTGACTCTGACTCACAGATTAGCGCGAGAAATAAAGCAACGCGGGGTTGGTTCTTGCACGTATCATAGTTATTTCAAATACAGCGGTGGATCATGGGATTCGGCTCGCATGGGAAACAAATATATCAACAAGATTATAATATTTGATGAAATTTGCACGGTAAATCTAGATACATTAAAATCGACATTGACTTGGCTGGAGGGGAAAAATACCGCCGTGGTAATGTGCGGAGATCATGGCCAGCCTGATCCTATTGATGGTGAATCGCCTCACGAATGGCTCAGAAGCTTCGTTGACTATTACGAGGAAATCGACGCCGATTACAGATCGACAGATATTTTACTGACCGAATTTAAGAAATTAATTCGATTACAACCGAATAAAATTCAATGTGATGTGATGAGAAGAATAATCGACGAAACTCCGATGGATGATTTTCTAAATTTGTGGCGTCCCGATCATCTAATCGTCGCTAGTAGAAAAATTATTCGCGATATTATCCAAGAAATGTTATTCAAGTTGCATTGTGAAAAATTTCCAACGCTGCAGGTACCATTATGTTACAGGCCCACTGATACCAGGAAAAAAAATATCAGTGTTACTTTGCCATGTGGAGAGGAAAAGACTTTGGTCTTGAATGATATTATCTTCGTTGATATTAATCTTGTCAATGACGCGATAAACGCAGAAAAATCGCCATGGAAACTAGGATACGCAACAACGATACACTCGTCGCAGGGATTGACCGTATGTGGCCAGGTCTGGATCGTCGATGATAGAATTTCCTGGTCAAATTTAGTATATTTAGCCGTGTCAAGAGTAAGAAAATTATCTCAGCTAGGTAGAATTCGAATAAATCACATAAGTGACGCTGGCGGTAGTTGAGTATCTTTTGGTACTATTTGTAATTCTTCCTTGGTAAATCCGCGTTGTGGCGCTAACGAATCTAGGATATAAATCGCTGGTCTTCCCGACGATCTTGTTACGGCGGATATTTTGTGTGTTGTGACGCTCCAGTTTGGATCGGTTGCTCTTTTTCTTCCTCCTTCAGCCTCGCCTTCTTTATATAAATACCTGACCGTGACACTACCTAGTACAGGCTGAATCGTGGAATCTCGCTTTAGGGGCATATTCGATTTTGTAATTGCAATTGCAGGTTTCATTGCTATTGTTCGAGTTACTTCGTTATTTAGCGCGTTAATCACATGAGGCAATCTTGATACCCAATCGTGAGATCGATTATCTTGAATAAACTCACGCGCGTACTGGTATCCGAATAATCTTTCCGCGAGTGTTTTATTGAATCTCTCGACGATAGCTTGATTGCGATGAACACCTACTATACCGCGTCGGATTTTAACATTATTCTTCTTCATCAACGAAGTAACCGCACCGAGGAATTCTCGGCCGGGATCAATCTGGAGAAGCTTCGGCCAGGTCAACGGGGATCGTGAGTAAATTTCGCTAAATGCCTTGGCAATTTCTGTTGCTGTTTTATTCGATAACGGCTCGGCTTCCTTATATCTGCTAGCAATATCAACAACCGTTAACACGTATTTGTATGTGACTCCGTCGACGGTATCGTGAGGAAGAAACATTAAATCAGCCTGATGAACCTCATTAGGTACGCTGACAGTGAAACTCGCATATGGTATTTTCTTAGGTGGGGGGAGATATATTTGCCAGATTGCCTGCTTCGATAGCCACGATTCAGCGATGGATTGTTTTACTTTGGCAGCTTTGGCGAGTTTGGCTATTGCTGATTTTCCTCGCCAAAATCCTCGCGGAGAATAATATATCTGATCCATTATTATTTACCAGCACCGAATACTAATTTACCTTTCATCGCGCCTTTTACCAGCCATGTTGCCAATTTCTCTTTGAAATTTTTATTAGGAATTGCGTCTAGTGCGTGAATTAGCCTGATATCAGCGAGATGCCTTTGCTGTAAATCTCCACTACGATACGCAAGATCGTGGTAGTAACACGCGTTATCGATGGCGTTTACTGGTTCTTCGCCTTGATTTGGTTGGTTATTATCATCGAGTCTGATATCGAGTCTTGTTCCAGGTCCGCAGTAATTATATCCTGGTAGATGCTTCTCTCCGGGATATTTCGCCCAGGGCAGCCCAGGTAGATTTTTCATGGAGGCGGTAATGTCTCCTCCGGTTCTATTTTTTTTTTTACAAATTTAAACTTGCGCGTCTTGCAAACTTCGCATTCCCCCTTGATTGCGTTCCTGTTGTTGCGTGTGACGATTTCGGTTGGATTTATCGTTGCTGTGTGAGTGCGACACTTAACACAATATAGATCCATGTATTTTAGTAACATGAATGTAATTGATTTTTCAGCCACGAAACGACGCGAGCAAGTGAAACATAACGCGGTATTACCAAATTCGATAAGAATGATAATTATTGGCCCGTCGGGATCTGGAAAGACGCAGTTGTTGCTAAATTTGATAATGCGATGGCTGAAATGGGACAAATTGTATTTGGTTGCACCGTCCGTTGACGATCAGCGATGTTATCAAGTGCTAAAGGAATTTAGCGACAATACCGACGAAGGCACAATCGAATTTATCACAGACATCAATGAAGCTCCAACCGTGGAAAATTTAGACGGCGATGTTAATAATCTTGTTGTATTCGATGATGTTATGCTGGACAAGCAAACCAACCCGGCTAGGATATTCTCGCGTGGCAGACACAAAAACACCGATGTGATTTACGTGACACAGCGGTATACGCAGATCCCCAAGGTAATTAGAGACAATTGTAATATTTTGTCGGTATTCAACGGCGTAGACACACACACACTGAGAAATATCCATCAGACTTGGTGTAACGGTGACATGGATATAAACAAATTCAAAAATTTATTTAGCCGCGCTCAGGCAACACCGCACGGTTTTATTACGATCAATCTTCATGATCCGCGTAGTAGGTATCGAATCGGTCTCGATCAAATTTATTCATGAAAAAGCAGCCCAACTTTGCAACAATCACATTAACACAAAAAAATATCCCAGACCCCCCCAAAAAAATCTTCCTTTTTTCCTTGCCCGAATGCACACAAAAATTGCACTCGGCGGGAGATTTACGCAAATTAATTTTCGTAGGAGGCCGCAAAAGTGAAATCTGAGGCTTCTACGGAGAAAGTTCTCGTAGGAAGGTTTATTTTGTTTGGAACGGCTGGTCTGTTAAACTTCCCTGCTGCTCTCGGCCACTCGGGGCCCCCCGTTTGTTAGATAGCCTACATGCACTGAAACCACATAGTTACTGCTATGGGTTTCGAGGTCGTCTTCCTAACAATTGTTATTTCACTATCTATATATCTACGTGCTACAGCGTTAGTACCTATGGGAGGTGTGTATGCCTCATATCAGTTTCAAAAACAATGCAAGCCCAAAACACGTACCTGAAGAATATATCCATATCTTTTATTAGTAAACAATAGTAACTGATAATGTAACACTATAGCCTTAAGTTAAGATATTACTCAGGTGACAACTTACGAAACCATCTCCTGCCACCTATACCGTTCGCTCCAGTTGCCAGATCATAATATCTATTCTAATGACCGCTCAAACTAAAAGGACTGTTTTGGGCGTTGTAATCAGAACATTGATCAGAATGTGTAATTATGAGAAGAAACTATATTAATATGATTCTTCTATGTATTAGACAAATGGATCACAAGTCTATGTTTATTATTTCTCACCTAATTAGCATCGTTTCGATAAAAGCTCAAATATCGAAGTGTAAAGAGTCCGTGTGAAAGATTGAATTTATACATATTTATATATATTTTAATTCCAATCTCAATGAATTCCATATAATCTGTCTTCGAAAGATTACCCGGATAAGGTGGCAAGACAAAATTCCAGATACCGGGGTTTTCACAAGGGCCGGCATCCCATCTCTCTTTACACTGATGCAGAGGGCCCATATTAAATTGATTAAATTGGCAGGACACATCGTCCATTTGCCCGCTGAACGTATGCCGAAACGGTTGCTCTATAACGAACTCTGCGAAAAGACGGCTGCTGTTAAAGAGCAAAGGAAGCGCTTCAACAACTCGCTCAGAAACCTGCATCTCAACAGTGCAAGATCACATCATAAAAGAACAGCAGAAAATTATAGATGAGCAGAGACTGCTAGCAACTCGCAAGACCAAATCTTGAAATACTTCTTTAGCAAAACTTCTGTGTTCCATATGCAGGAGACATTTTCGTGCCCGGAATATATATATGGAAGAATTAAAGTGGGTAATGATTTATCAATGAATGTATGAAACCAGTTGACAGTTGAATAATGTCCAGTTTTTGCGTTCCTTTCGAGCAAAAGCTGGAAATTATTCAAAGAGCTTCAATATTAAATTCTGACCGGTTTGAGATTATTTTCATCAAATTGGTTTTTGTTCTATCATAAATAGTCGTGAAAGAAGAAGAAATAATTACATTCATTCTGACTCAAATGTGCACCTTTGATTTTCTGCGCGTGAAAAAAAAGTCTCTGGAATTGTTTACGCTGTTATATCATGCAAAATATATTAATTTTATTTTTTAATAATTATTATTGAAAGAGCAACTCTCTAGTCGAATATAAAGAACATCTGACACAAACAACAATTTGTTTTAACAAAGAATGTATATGCAAGTCCCGTATGGTGTCACATTTTATTTATGTTAGAGAGTCATTTAAGAGCTATAGTGTGTCGGTATCAGTTGCATAGAACTTGTTTGATATGTGAAGGAATGATTATGAATGCAGATATTCCAGATTTACAGTAAGGTTTATGTTACCAGTCATTTACATTTTTCGAGTTGGAACAGTAAACTATAGTACACATATGCAAATTCGGAATTGAAAATACTGATAAGTGCTACTTTATGGAGAAAAACATGCTTTGGCCTTAACAACATTCTTTCAGTTTGGAGACCAGTTTATGTATACAGCGTTTTTTGAAAAGATGTGAATTTATTTCTGTGAGTTAACATTTAAGTCACTCTTTTACAAAGGACGCATTCCACCCTACATATATTGCCTCCACCACATTCTACACGCACGCTATCAACTGACCAATTCCCATACTTTATTTTGTTGTTGTTGTTCAGATTTTAACGCAATTTGTCAGCGCATGATAATCTAAACATGGCGCAAGTTGCCCATGTAGAGGTAAATGAGCCATATTCAGAGAGAAAGGACTCTTTTCCCACACTTCCCTTTGAGCAGTCCATAGGAGAAAATGGACACCAAAATGGTAATATTAATATTATTTAAAAACACGTTGCAGTAGGCGGGGAAATGACATTTTCCCATGATCGCAATCTATCAGTAAAGAGAATAGTGCGCAAGAATTTCGTCGGTATCTCTGGGCCAATCGCAATCGCATAAAGTGATATATATATATATATATATATATATATATATATATATATATATATATATATATATATATATATATATATATATATATATATATATATATATATATATATATATATATATATATATTAAGTAACAGGAAGAAACCAAACCATAACGTTTCTCAAAAATATAAAGTCAATCAATGAAAATTTAAGAGAAACTTACATGATTAAGAGTTAAATCAAAAATAATCCTAAAAATGTTCTATACAAGTAGAAATTAATCGAACGTTCCAAATTAATTTCAGATCCTCGATTGCACTAGTCTGCCAGCTGTCTTGATGTATCAAAATGACCTTGTCCAGAACTACTTTCAATATTTTCACAAAAAAAACACAGAATAATAGTTTGATCAAATGAGCATTTTGTCAATCCGTTAAATAATCAAAACAAATATTTCCGATCAGTGTACTCAGAGCACGACATTAAATACGCTTGAAGACCGAAGTTACAACAAAAGAATAAGAAATAAGAATGACTAAAATTGTCGAGGTCTATGGACTTGTATATAAGCATAACAGGTGAAACGCATTTGCTAGTACTTACCACGGGGCAATTTGCAAACTTCCCATATCCTAAAAGAACCCACTTGACCAACCCCATCCAACAGGACATAAGTTAATTCTTCTAAGAACCCAAAATTTCAACATTTCTAAATACTGGATAGAATTTGAGCAGAAAACACATTATTATATAATTCATCCAATAAAATTTGAAAGCATAAAGCAAATATCTCAATCTAAATTTAATTCCCACTAAATCAAGTTTTCTAGTTCACCTGTGCTTTCTCCACAATATACTCAAAGACTACATAATTTGTCATTTAATGTTTTCAAAAGTGTATCTATCTCGCTTATTTCATCACACATTAATCTGGAGTAAACTTGTTTACCAATCCTGCTTTTGTTGGCAAAAGCCCTTTACGACGTTGCCTTGAACCTGGATACCGTCGACTTCCATAATTGTGTGTACAGGTATACAAAAAGATGTTTAGGATTCTACTTGAATAGTCAAGTCCGCTTGACCTGAGCGACTTTGCTAATTCTTGTGTCATTCAGAACTTTGTTTTTGAAAACAAGCTACGTAGATGTCTTTGAACGTGTTTACCAATGAAATTTCGAGAGTGAGTTCAAGCGTTTGTGATAAGAATATATAAACGCGGTTAATAGCTGCTTAGTGGACACATCGGATAGAAATGGACTTCAGAAAGAGACAGACTCTAAGGTTGAAGCGCGTCAATCTTCAGTGTGTTTTAGTGTTAATCAGAAACGTTTAAAGAGGATATAAAAATGGTAAACACTATTATTATTGTTAATTTCTCACCCAAGCGACAGAGAAATCTACTTGTTTTGTTAACCTTACGTTTCTTGTCTCAGTCTAGTCATCTCAGACCAGTCGTCTCAGTCAAGGTGTCCACGCGCTCACAACCACTTTTAAAATAAGAAACCCTTGTTGTCTTCTGCTGTGCCTGACGTAGTTGTACTAAAATCAAACAACAACAACAACAGCAACAAATATATAACAGAAACATAGTAACTCAAGTTAAATCCATGTTTGAGAACACACCATACAAAAACATTTCGAGAGAGACAAAGACAAACGCATATGATGTCGGACTTTTTGGTATTATGCTTGTTCGTTCCACACAGCATGGTCAATTTTATCCTATATGCAGGCTTAGCTCTGTACATTTTTAAATCAGCGTCATTAAATGTAGCTAGAGCTAACTAACTAGTTTTAAATACTTTGTGTGAAACAAATTATATACTGTTAGCTACATTTAATGACGTAGACCTGAAAATGAATGTGCTACAGATAGGATAAAATTCTCAGTGCTGTGTGAAATGAACAATATAACAGAAAACACTTATCCATGCATATATTCTATAGACCAACACACTTCATAGCCTCCCTACTCTCTTAACAACTACGGAAAACTTAGTAACAGCCAGAAAAGTGTTATATAAAACATTCTTTTTTTCTAATTTTGTTAAGCATCTCCTTTGTGCCCCGGTTGAATAAAAAATATACCTACAATATTTAATGACAAATAATACACTTACCAGCCAAAAGGAATCATTTATCCGTCAGCACATTAATCCATAAGCAAATTTCACTGTAGCACTTGCCATATTTCCAGGACAGAAACAATAAATGTTTTTCAGAATCCGTGAACTTGAAAGTTTAGCACATGGTTATCCGCTAGAGTCCGTTTTTGGAGGGTCTATTATACACGGGAGTACTTTTACAATCAATATTAAGGACAACACAAGTATGTCACACACAGTTTCACCTCCTCCAAAGAAAAGAATAGTTATATACGATAGTGACACAGATCTCTAATTTCCCATGAATAATCTAAAGAAAGATGTTTCTCTTCGTTACAGCTTGTACTAAGTATAACTACAGTAGAGCTGAGTAGCCAATATCGTTTTAGTATTTACAATATAACTTTTCAAAATTGGAACTGATGAAAATAAAACAGTTTCTTGCAATATATATTAATTATTTATTGTTAATTTCATATAACATCCATATATTAAATGTGATAATACCTCATTATTATGCGGCGTTTTATGTTGTTATTTGTCTTTGCTCACGCGTATAAACTGTGTACTTCGGACCCAACGGTCACACCACAGCCTTTATTTACATATTTATATTAATGCGCCGCATGTAAACATTGGACGTGAACACCAAACCCCAACATAGATTATATATGTCTGAGTCTACCTTTTGCAATATATTGCCCAAGTTAATAAATTTCACGTCATTGTTCTCTTAGTCAAATAAGAAATATGCACAGAAATTCTAGAAACCAAGCACCTTTATTACTGTGAAGTATCACTCCTGTTGCGCACAAAACATACCAGTAAATCTATTCCCGTCTAGTCATACCTCCTGTCTGTCTGCTTCACTGTCTGTCTTTCTGTTTTTCTTCTTCTTTTCATTTGTTCTAACATTAGAGTGGTTGCATCAACTATGGATTTTAATGGCTAGACACCAGCATGTACAGTATCGTTAAAACAATATTTTGAAACATTATATATGTTATTCTAAAGTAATACGTTTTATTAAAATTTTATCGATGCAAACTCCAATAGAAGAAAAGATCTTTATGTGGATAAAGTTCCCGAGACATTCTACATAACCTTAAATAAAATACCAGTCTCCCGCCATTCTGTACCCATGCTGTACTGTCGTTGACATTAAGATCAGGTTTTATTTTGTATTTTAATTTCCACGGAAATAAATATCTGAAATATTGAAGAAACAAGATTACACGTCTACTGTGTAGTGACGGCAGCATTGCACGTTATAATCAAGTTTTGTTTACCATGTTTTCTTTCCATACCATTGGGACCATCTGCATTAATAGGTTTGATCCATACTGTAGAATTTTTGTTAATTTAAAGACTGTCTTTCTACGAAGAAAATGAAACACATTTTATTTATTTCGATAATAATGTCCTATCAGGAGGTGATGTTCAGCCTTATTCAAAATCAAATTGTATAATTTAAAATTTCAATCGAAAATAATTGTGGGGTCACAGTAAATCTTTCTCCAGCGAAATTCACTGGAAATGTTCCCGTATGGTTGACCCAAACACATCTCGCTGAACTTAATTCTTAGTAACATTAAAATTATGCAAGTCAGAGTTGGAACAAATGCAAAAGAGAGGCGGAAAATTTCCATTCTTTGCTGTCATGTCAGCATTGTTGGCAACAGTGGCGCCAGCGGTTGTAAAATCTGTGTCGTTAGGGGCTGTCGGAACTGCTTCAGAAATACCTGTGAAAAAGGTGGTCAGTGGCCGCATAGAATGCCCCGGCCTCATAAAAAGGAAGCGCATTCGATTTCAGGAACAAGTCGTCGAATAACCCAGGGCAGAAGTCTTCGATTACCCGCTCGCAGAAGATCACGCCGTTGATGGAAGCGAGGCTTCTCAAGCTTACGTTATCCAGTCTCGATTTACTTGCGACATTTTCGTCGTGTATTTATGCGAGATGAACTTACGTCGATGGTACAAGCACACGTGAAAATTTCATCGTCAATCTGAATTCATCAACAGGCCCTGGCACTCACTGGGTAGTATGCGTGGTAACATCTCAACTTAGTTTTTATTTTGATTTGTATGAACCTGCACCATCAGAAACCTTTTAAGTTCGAATTTTCCAGTAAAATCTCGGGTGGATGACCCTTTTTGCATTTATTTTGCAATTGAAGCGTTGCCAGCACTGGAGCGTTTACCAACCACGCAAACATATCTTGATTTCACATCAAAGTACATGTGATAATATACAACAATATATGCATGCATTTACGGACGTTACTCAGCACGTCGACACGGTGCTGATGTGGATCTGGATACCCGGCAATTTCATACTTCTAATGTCACTGTCACCCTTCATCGTCTTCTCCCCGTGACTTAGTTAGCCAATCCTGTAGGTAGAAGATGGAGTGCAATGTATACAGCAATTAAATCTTCGTATTTGGTATTTTCTGTACAATATGTAGTGACTACATATGACATTCAGGACCCGATCAAGGTGGGGGACAGGGAGCTTGTGCCGCGAACCCAACTCCCAACCCCTCGTCAGTGGAGTCCTTTGGTTGCCATTGATACAACTGCATGCATTCAAATAAACCATATATATTTCAGACCCGTCTACTACCTAATCTACTATGCACATATAAAAAACCGGTTATGGACAACCAGCAGGATGTATTTTCAGATTCAGATTCATGACAACAACTTTCTACATTTGTTATTGTTAGATACAATACGGTAGTATGCGTCTTCTAGTCCCTATAGGTTGAAAGTGTGACTGACAGTTCCACGGCCGGAAGAAATTAGCTGTCACTTCACACTTAAATCAGACAAGCCTTCATGACTGACGAAAATCAGAAAACTACCTACTGACAGGTGAAAACTGGCATTATTTCAAGTTGTTGTTATTTCTGATGTACGTTATTAAATGTAGTACTGTAGTTACGTATAGCATGTATAATATTTAACTTGTCTTTTTATTTTATATAAGTTTTATCAGTGTTCATAAACATTTGTATGTTTAAAACCCTTCAAATTGCTAAGAACATCCTGCGACCAGGAACTCAAAAGCGCAAACATGCATTCTTATGCAATGCGGCGGTGCTTTGCGTTCAACAGACAACCATCCGCTATCTACAAATTAATGCATACACTGGGATGTTGTTAATAGAACTGCATAACTCACGCTCCTTTCACCTCTGCGGTCCCAGGTTACACACATCTACCACCCCGTCCCGTAGATTTTCTGCTCCCAAGCTTCCTCGACTCAAAGACCATGCGCTCAATGCTAAAAGTCGGCCCAGGGGCTTCACGTTTGAGTCTGAGCTAGAATTTTTAAACTCGTGTCAGCCAAGTATGATGAACTTTATTTTTTAAATACTTTTGTTCTGCGGTTGGAGAAACAGTCTCTCTCTCATTCTCTCTCTCATACTCAGATTGTTATAATCAGATATGGATAATCGATAGTTCATATCAAAGCTTGTACAATAAATGTAAAATATTATTAGACCAGCACGCCTTTAGTGCATAATCGAGGCAAACTCAAGCCGCTCAGATCAACACGTTCTTACAAATCGAACTGATTTGATCTGGGGATGTAAAGCATGTAACTCAACCACCGTGCTCTCTGTCACAATCCGCCGTAATTTGAAACTACAGCATAGACTAAGCTCGATAACTCTTTCCTATGGATTGTTCTGTTTCTTTTTCTTTTGTTTTTAATTGTTGTTTCAACGGCACTTTTAACCTATTATTGGATATGGGAACTAAGTGCCTTTTCCAAGGACACGGCGAGGCAGCCGATTCGAGTTGGATTAGAAGAGTATTGAACGTGAGACCCTTGCATTATGAGTCTGCACCCACCAAACATACACATACACACGGACACACATACAATGCCGCACCATCATTTTGGTGATGTCCCGCCTTTACAGAGACTAAGTAGTTCGGATTGAAATATGTGTTTGAAACGAGCCTAGGAAATTAAGCAGTTGTATACATGGTATGACATGGATGACTTGGTACTGAGAATAGATTAAATAATGTGACAGCGCACTTGTACCTATATAGTCTAAGACTGGATAAAAACAAATCAGGACGTCACTTTCAATATATGGACAGCACCAGAGTTCCTACGGTTTAACAGTTTTTTAATTCCAGGCTTATGGCCGAAACAATTAAGACAATGTATTTTGGTGCACCCGCTACTGATACATCGTATACTTGGAGTCACTGAACCATGACTTCTAAATTGTAACCCGTATCCTTGTTCCAGTAGAGCATGACTTGAATTTAGTTTCGGCTAATTTTCTGTCGTCTCCGGGAATTAAGTGCCTTTCTCAAAGAGACAAAAGATTGAACAAATGAAAGTACCCTCATATATATTTTATGCCGTCTCCGTAAGAATGTTTGCCTGCGACGATAATACCAGTTTCACCCCTTCTCTATCTCTGCTAGTGGTAGATGATTTCAGAGAGAGAAAGAAAGAAGAAATTGAAATTTTTTAAACGAGAGAAAGATGTTACCGAGCATTATTCAAGCACAGCAAAAGGAGGAAGAAAAGAAGAAGAGAAGAGGAAAACTCTGATATATGAAGGACAGAAGGAAATTAGTGAAATCAAAGCGTCATATGCTACAGGACATTTTGGCGGAGTTAAGGTATCTGAGGCAAATGTCTAAGACCTTATTGTTTTATCTAAACCAAAGAGAAAGAGACGTTCGTGTGCCAAGATTTCTTAAGCTTCCACTCATAACATCCACTATCGCCACCACTGCGATACCATCATCAGCAGCTGTTACTACTGTCACCACAAAGACAGGAACAAAAAAAGAAGAGTTCGACTTTGCCGTGGAAAGGAACTGAGACAATTAAAGCTCATGATGTCGAGTCCATACGTTTTTGCTAAAGAAAACACCCAGACGACCTTCCCAAAGCCACATATATTTCGTAGAAAAAGAGGTACTACTCGAAAATTGCCAACTCAAGAAAATAACCCTCAAGATTTGATGGTGTGGAATTGTGGGTTTTGTTAACGTATTCTTATTCATATTATAAAAAGATTAAGAAAAAGAGACACGTTTTCTCTTTACATCAGAATCACAATGAGAATTTCGTGCCACATCACAAGAGTCCATTTTGCTCTTTCGTTCTTTCATATTCTGCTTCATTTTATAATTTTTCACTAGCATGGGTCTTCATTTTCAGTCTTTTAGTTTCCTGGCCTTCATACATTTCTTGACCGTTATGGGTTCCTCTTATTTGTCTGCAAATATATCATCCTTCTCCTACCGCGTGTTCTCGTTGTTCTGATGTCACCATGAAGACCAGTGTCCTTTCGATTGTCAATGATAACATATATAGTGAAGGAACGCTCTTGTTTAGCCGGATAATATAATTTTCAATCTTTAAGAAATCGCTTTCCGATTTGACATTTTCAGAATGGCATTCTGTACGAGAATAGGAAAGTTAAGGACAATTGCTTTTGTTGTTTCAGTTCTGAAACATCACAACATATTATACATCTGTCTTCTCCTCGATCTAGTGCTTCACAAATACTATGATACACATCTGTTAGCTGGAACATGGTTGAGTGATTTAGAATTAAGCCCGATATTCGGAAATAAGATCGTATTTACGTAAGTAATTGTATACATGTTCAAAAATTACCCTTCCATCTGATTTTGGCCAAACGGCTAAGTAACGAAATGAGTCTAGAATTGTTGGAATAACTTTCGCTATATTTCTTATACGTTTTAATGCAACCAGTATTTTCCCAAAGAACGTTTGATATTCTATCATAAAGATATATCTCTATGTTAAAGGTTATTTAAAAATATAAGCTTATATTAGAATTTATTCAATTTTACCCATTCCAGTTTTAAACTCTATATATCTACCCCTCTGACTACATATTTATCTATCTGGATTATGTTTCGCTGTCTTTCACTCAAACCCAAATAAACGTAACCAGTGCATCGTACTAAGTCAGTAGTTAATGGGGTTACTATAGGGATCTTAGGGGAAACTATAGGGACAAAACTGTATTGCAGGGGTCTCAAACACGCGGCCCACGAGCCGCATGCTGTCCGCCGAGCCGTATCATACGACCCGAAAAATGATTGGAGTCACAATGTGTCATAAGGTCATAAGAGATAACAAAGGTGATGCAACCCTTGGGTCATAGAAAATGCTCTCTTGCGGCCCTCGGGGTGGTTTGAGTTTTATACCCCTGTGTTATACGGACAAGGGGGGGGGGGGTTAACATGAGACTGGCACTTGAGGGACAATGGGCATAAACACTGTTGATGTCAAGGGGTTGTATAAGGACAAGGAAAATTTAAAATTGGTGACTTCATGGGGTTTTAGAGGGACAAAGGGGGTTTATAGCGACAAACAAAACATAAACGTACACATGCACACAAACAAACAAACATGGCAACGAGTATATCTTTTCGAGTCAATGGAGTGGCCCTGAAAAGGGCTGTTGGATTTTTGTCATCATCATTGAATTAACATATAGATGATCGTACCGGTCTCCTTCTTTTCCTCAAACTCTATCTGATAGCAAGACTAAATATGAAGGCTCTCTTCAAACTGCCTTGCCTCTCCTCATAAATTCTTCTTTTCCAAATAGCCGTATCTACTGTCTTCATCCTAGCCCATGATAATTTCACAAACACGGTTTAGTGCAGGTTGGACCGCATCCACGATATTAGGGGAAATGACTCAACGTTACTCCACATTTTGTTACGAGGACAGGTGAATTGATGAGCAAGCCATGTGTATTTATAGTCTAAGGCTGGATCGAAGCGGATTGACATCTTTCATAAATCTAAACCCGCGTTATAAAATTCAGTCACGACGCCGAGTCTATTCCTGTGAGAAGAGAGCTGGATGTGACGTCACATACCGTATATAGGTGCGTTATCGTCTGTACGTAGTGAATCGATGGGACGTTGTTGAAGCATGGCTGAAACTAAGAAGTCGATGTATTGGGAAGCGCCTGCAGTGGAGACGAAGAGTGATGGCATAGCAGCTACCAAAGCAACCTGAGTGATACTTCCAGAAGAGAATGATTTTAATTGAGACTAAGCCGATTTTCTCACCTCTTTGCAAGAATTTGTACCGGTACTTGTACATTCACCGCCTTCTCCTTTCTTACGTCAAGTAGATGATTTTAGACAGGGACAGAAAAAAAATTGGAGAAATTTGTACAAAAGCAGAAAGAAGTAGAACAAGCATTTGTCATTCAATAGCAACAGCGAGAAGAAAAGGAAAGAACAAAACAAGAGAAAGAATAAATATGCAAAGGAGAGTTAAAGGACGGTGATAGTCAAACGGTAACAGTGCTACAAAACGTTTTGGCAGAGTTACGGTATCTAAGAGACTTCTTTAATACAACCAAAGAGAAAAAGACCTTCCCGAGCCAAACAATCCAACCCTGTCATCACATCCACTACGCTGATTATACCGGAGATATTATCAGCAGTGGCGATCACTAGTAAATCATCCACCGTAGCAGTTGAAAAAGTAGGGCTTGGCTGTAGCAGAGAAATAAGACACTTAAAGCTCATTGCCTCCAGTTCATGAGTTTTTTATTTTTTTCCTAATAAACAATCACACAAACGTTTTTTTCAAAGCAACCTATCCCTCTAGTAAAGAGTGACTACTTAAAGAATGTCAAATCAAGTAAAAACTTAAATCACTTTTTCCCACGATGATTGAATGAATGATGCATGTGTTTGAGTGCGTAATTGTAGCTACTTATTATTATAAAACCGATGACCAAGAGAAACTTATATTTTCTTCTGGTAAATTCTCTCGTTTAGAAGTTACACAGAAATTTCACAACCAAAAGTCCATTTTCTTCTTCTTTTACTCTCTCAATTTTCCATTGTTTGAATTCCCTCGCGGCCATAAATTTTTCCGCTTCTTCTTCATTTCCTTCTCGTCTTCTGTTTTTAATCGTTCTGGATTGGTATGGGTTCGTCTTCCTCCTTTTGTTTTATTTGGTTGGATGTTTTGGGGTTTTTTGTTGTTTTTTTTTTTGTTAGGGCACTATGAATACCAATGTCGTTTCTCCTGACAATGATAGCAGGTATCTCCAACTTTGTATCTTACTCCTGTCTTGCTTTGAAGTTGTGGACATTCAGTCGCCTAACGTCCTTGCTTGTGACATATAACAAATGTCTTGCCCTTTTTCTGCGTTGGTTCTTCCATCTTCTTGACTGTTTCAGAGTTGAATGAATATTCATAGTGAAGATACTCACCCTATATATATATGGGTCAATGGCGATTAAAATCTAGTCATTTGTAAATTTGCATTCGACGATTTTCATGAGAAAGAAGAAGAAAGGAAGAGGCCAGGACATGATATATCGCATCGCACACTAGCTGGTATCTTGGCTCAAAACTTAGAAAATTCAGAACCACGGCTTACACTTACACGGTGGAGTTTAAAGATTTCAAGTCCGAAGTACAGCTTGAGAAAACAGAAGGGTTCATCATCGATTTGTGGGATTCCTTGTTAACCACACTTAAACGACAATGCAAAGCCTAAGTAGACGGTCGCTTGAGACGTTTCATTTATCACGACCGCCGCCCGGGCAGAACTGGCACCTTCCAAAGTCATCGGCAAGATTTATCACATTCAGCAATCTAACAACCGAATTCACATCACCGATGCAGAAGCTACACTTTACATGACTCGCGTTTACCCTCCGAAATTGAGCGGACGCAGAAAAGTGTTATCATCCAAATTAACAACACTCCGGACAAGATATTTTTAGCTCGAGCCATTGTCGTGCGACGGACGTATGCCGACAAGAATGACACGGCATAATGGAAAAGAGCCTGGGGACTGGGAGAATATTCGAAAATCGGACCAAGCCAAACAACGAAGAGAAGAAGAACCCCTGGTACGCCTAGTTTACCTATCCAAAGAAATAACCTGCGGAATTCCTAAAATTAAAAACTGAAAGATGTATTAGCCTACGTTACAAGTTGAAAGTTCACCCTGAAGAATTACGTGGACCTCTGTTGTTTCGAGAGGACTATTTTCCAGAATGAAAATACATCCACATCTATCATCCCTTCAACAGTATCAACGAATTCCTCGGATACGGTTATTATTCTAAGCAATGCGACATTGAGTATAACAATCGGAAGCAAAACATTCATTGCAGACAGAAATGTCTGGAATGTTTAGCCAATACAACCCTGTCTTTACGAAGGACAAGAACAAATAAATTGCTCGGCTTTTCAGCTAATTTTTTATCAGCCCTACGTGTTACCAACAGCATTTCTTGACGCATGGTTCACAGCAGAAAATTGCTTGCCAACGCCTGATATTATGCTCTACTTGTGAAGAAATCATATACTTGGACGTGTGTTCGCTGTATCCTTATGTGTGCGAATATGGTTAATATCTGGCAGGGCACTCATCATTGCTAACGGAAGACATCAACATAAAAAACATTCGACAATCCGAATGATTAATCAAATGCAATGTCTTGCCTCCCACCGACTAGTACCATCCCTTATACCTTACCGTTGCTAAGGAAAACTAATGTCTCCTTTGCGCCGTACGTTGGCCGAAACTTGTAACCATGACCAACCTTGTCATCACATTCAGGAAGAACGTAATCCGATAGGAACGTAGAATTGTTCGCGCTCTGGAACTCGGATAGCAACTGTTAGAAGTGCATGACATTTACCACTTTCTCAAGATAGAACAGTAACAAAAGGGCGATGATACTCAGAAACGCCTTTGCTTGGGTTACGTGGATGACTTTTGAAACTCAAAGAAGATGCCAGTGGCGACCGATCCTGGTGGAAAACTCCCGAAGACCAAGATAAATTCAAAGATAGCATCACTTTAGTCCACGTAGAAACAGAAAACGCAGAAAGACGCTCATTTGCCAAAGTCATGTTGATCTTTTTTTTGGGGGGGGGGAGGGGGAGGAGGAATGGCACAACGACCATGTTTAACTAAGACGGAATGTTTGACAAAGCTCTGATTCTACTTTGAGTTGATTCACGACAAACCAATATATATGAAACACGTGGACGTCGTTAGCTGAAATCTGATGCCAGTCAATTATGAAGAACTAGAGTTTGTGCGGCCCGACGAATTTGGAAATTTTATTATTGCACACAACCTGAAAGCCCACGCGCGCCTAAAATTTTACACAGCCATACACAAGTTAGCATATCGTGCTTTGTACTTTGACACGGACAAATGCTAATGCATTCATCACCCTGGTCATTCTCACCCTGATATTGAATTCGACCATTGAGGAGGCTGGATATGCATGAGCACCACAAAAATAAGATTCTGAGTTTTGCTACCGGCGGTCCTAAATATAACGGCTACGAATACCGAGAACAACGTGGAGAATAGCCTACTGATTGCAAAGTGGAAGGATGGACACTGTATCATCGAATGACTTAAGTGGTGAATTTGGCGTGCTGAAAGAAGTTTTGCGGTCTGGATAGGATCAAAATATTAGAGTGACCACCTACAAGACGTACAAAACCCTATGTTTACCTACTCAACAGATCGTCAGACGAAACTTGGAAATAATTATTAAATCGCGTATCAGAAACGAATACGGTTTCACAGCAACTTCACGTTACCATACGGACACGGCGATATTTGCAAGCATATAAATGGGAAGACTTCCATGACCGACACTTCATTGTAGTTACAAACGTCAAGCTTGACATATGAATCACTTCACAAAGACACAAACGAACGAGAGGTCCAAGTTCGGTAATAAACTCGAGCGCCGTGTTGTGCCCTGCGATTTCAGCGATGCCGTACCCTGCGATATAATCTATTCAGCACGACGTAGGAACACCTCTACTACTACCATTACGTCCAACATAGCAAAGGATACGAAACTGATGTCACTCATTATCGTGGACTCTTTATTGATTTTCTAATTCAGTGTAGCACCGGGCAACTTCCACCCTACGGATCTCATATATGTATGTGCAAACAACTCGAAACGTCACCGCTACCTCACTGTCATGCACCCCTCAAGGAAGAATACACGTTACCTGTGGCTTTGCCTGGATACTGAAATTTGTAAAGTTCATTCCAAATGTTCAAAGGAAAGTTGTCAAAATATGTGACAGGACCTAGACCCGAAGAATTAGCCAGAGCTGGATTTATCTTCTTGAGAGAATGAGATAAAGTCAAGTGCTTCAGTTTCGGTGTGTCACTTCATGACTGGGATCAGATCAGATAGACTCAGTTTATGTGGTACATGGTTTACGCACTGTTAATACCTATCTTTAGTATGGCCCGAGTAATAACAGTGTCTACGCAAATTTGCATAATATGTTCTTTAAGAAACCAGACTGGCCGAGTCACACGTTGCACAATGCCACTGACTCACTGTTACTACCTAAATTAAGTGGGACCCAAGTAATGTAAACGTCTACATAAATTTTGAATGATATGTTCTCTAAGAAACCAGACTGGCCAAGAGTCAAATCTTGCACAATACCATTTACTCATTGGAGCCAAGTTTTTAAACCCAATTTGAACGTACAAATTCAATGATTGCTACGCAGATTGCTAGAGAAGATCTACAAGAAAGTTTGCATCAGACTTGCGTGAGTAAAATCTAAATTTGTGACTGGAGCTTTAGTTTCACGATATTGACAAGAGGAAAGTGAAAACTTGAAGAAACTCAATAGGTGTTTCCTGATCAAGACTTTGGTATACAGAGTATTCATCTGCGGATAGTTTACATCATAGATTTTGTTATGATTCTTGAAATATGCCCTGAATTGCAATGGCCAGAAAATAGTCTCTACATTGATCACTTCAAGTTGGCGACAAGATTTATAATAGCTAAGGACATTCAAAAGTTGCCTGATGTGGATGTAAAATGTTACCACCATACAATGAACTTTATCGGCAGCGTGGCAACAAATCACGTGGAAGAAAAGCAATGCCCATAATCAGACTTTGGAGGATTACCAACACCGTTTGCACCTTTTACATGAACTGCTTGATTTATGTGGTGTGCTTGTTAATGACTTCATTACTGGATTGCGATTACCAGCAGATTCCTTTTGCACTATTTACACGAGAGATTCTTTTTGTAAGACGTGTTTCGCTTTCATCTCGATACATTTCAACCTCTACGTAAAGGAAAGTTTTGTGCAACTTTAGTGAATTGGGATGCTTTGGAAATCGTGTGTGTAGTTTGTGACTTATACTCTCAATTGAAAGGTGTACGTGATATGAAATGTCTTGGTTTCGATGCTTGGACGAAATTAGTGGCTGACTATGCCAAAGATGTGTGTTACTGACTTCATACGGCAAGTGAAAAATTTGACATTTAAACCCGTGTTAGCCAAAGTGCCAGAGGAAGAAAAAGAACACAACACAGAGGAAATCAAATTCAGGATACCAGCATTACCGTCATCGACATCGACACCAATGAAAATCCATTCCTGGAAAAAACATTAGAGACAGTAAACAGTGTAGAGACTCCAAGAACATTACAGAGTGTCCCTAGATATCCCAGGACACCACGCGATTGTCGACTAGGTTTTACAGGGACTTTTGGTATTTCATTTTGATCATTTCGCCTGTCGTGTTATACATGTACTTAACCGTTTAGCTCTTATGTATTTTTGTATTTCGTGTCCAATAGCCACATTTAACCCTCAATAAATATGTCTTGAAAAGTATAAAATGTATTGTCTTGTCTATGTTATTTTCAAACTTCTGAACACCGTCGCTATGGTTACATCTTCCTCTTCTACCTCTTCCACTACTTTCAAAGCCAACGTGTCCTCTCTGCAAGATCTGCCAAAGCAACCCTTGTGTGTGTGTGTGATATGAATGTGTGCCTAATAAGCAAATAGTTTTTCCTGCCATATCTTTGTGGTGTATTGTATCATAGTTGCTGATATTGCCAATATGAGTTTGCAACAAGGAGACAAACAATTGTGGACCATTATACTGAGCAGTAGCAATGGTTAAAATCGCCCCAATCCTTCACTGGAATACTCTAACGGTAACAACGGGAAAATTGCGTCCAACATCAATCACCCTTCCAACAGTCACCACCAAAACAACAACAACAACAATCCTCTTTTGGACATTCCTCTTACCTCCAGTGACCCTTCGATAGACGAATTCTGGTTTTATGAATAACAAATTATACTTACCATTACCAAGTCACAGTTCCATGGATGTTCTTCCCCACCATACATTGTGCTGTTTCAGGGCAAAAGTACATCGAGCAATCCAATTGGATCACAAATCCCATTGGGATGTGGCTTTGGTGGAAGTAATTCACTCTACGCAAATCAAAAACATCACTAAAAATCAAGACACGTTTGAGGTCGAAGTTCTAAATCACCAAGTACAACAATTCTTGAATGAAAACAAAACTGTAGATGCCTCAACAGAAAGGCAAATGACCCCGATACTCCACGGTAAATCTGTATGTTGAAAATTATTGCAGGCTATTATTTTAATGGTCAACATCTGATGGACACGATTGCTGCCAAATTCAATGAGCTGTTTGGCAAAGCCTTGGACAAAACCGAACGAAGTTTTACCCTCGAGTACGCTAAAGTGGCTTGTCGCCTGTTAATGAAATGTTCGGATAGCAAAAATTTGTCCTTTACGTTTCGTCCTGAATTCTTTGACATTTTGGGTGGAGACCTCAAGATGGTCAAGGGTCCACTCATTCCACACACTGCCAATAACTTGACGTTTGCAAGGTTTTTTCGATAACCTGTAGAACTGAGCCAAGGACTTAATTTGATCTTTGTGTAATCCGGTGTGTTGGAGTACAACGTGGTTGGGCACACCTCCGTACCGTTACTGCGAGCCATTTCATCCAAAGTGTATTCTGACGGGGCTTATGATGACATAGGTAGAAACACCAATCACTTTCGCCGCGACTTTGTACATCCTCATTATTTACCCGTCAGTAAGTTGTATTTCGACAGTGTAGTGTCAACACTGCTATAAAAGATGTGGGGAAAAATATTTCATTCACCTAAGGGAAAGTCACAATAAAAATCCATTTTCGAAAACGATTCTCTAACGACTCGTAATTCATTTAGCATGTGTACCGAGGAGTCGCTCGACAGCGAGGACATGGTTTGGGAGATATGCTGAAATCAGCGTTTCGTTTGGTATCCCGCGTTTTGAAACCAATGGTGACGAGTGGATTAACGCCCTGAAAGAGTTAGCTTTGACGCACAGGAAAGAATTTCTCCTAAATGTCATCATCGACAAAGAAAATCTTAAAAAGCCTTCCTGAGAGCAAACAGAAATGTATTGCTTCAAACTGGCAAAAGGATTTCGGGCCGATAAGAGCCTACCACAACCCCCAACAAAACAGCCTTTTCATGGCTACCTACAACAATCTAGAAAAGAGATAGTAGTCAAATTGCCAAACTATTTCTTTGTCTTTGTGTTTGTCTGTAGTTTAAAAAATAGACGTGTACCTATAAACACTTCGTTTATTTGACCTTGTAGGATAGTGTGCTATAAACACGTGTAAGATAGTGTGTGTTTTTATATGCATGAATGATAATGAAGTGTGTTTGTAGGTAAAAAGTGGAAGTGAGTGTTTCTTTTAGGTCCGCGTGTTCCATGCTGTTGATGATGTAATGGGTATTGTTAGCTTTTTGTAAGGGGATGTTTTCCTTCACCACCGCGCTTCATGGATATAAAGCCGAGCGTCCGTCACTCTGGCTATTATTCATTCCATAGTCTGCAGCGAGAATCGAGTGTAATAGCATCAAAATTATCAGCAGTGAGTGCATCGAAAGATCTTGGACTTAAGGTAGCGACCGGCTGGAGCATAAGAGTTCAGGAGAAAAGGGCCACTCTTTTCCTTATATGGGACTAAATCTATGAAAGATAAATAAGAGATAGAACAAGCAGCCGTTAACGACAAACAAGAAGAGCAAGAGGTGGCAATTCGACACGAAGGGACAATAAGGCTGAATCACAGACAGACACCTAGAGTGTACACGAGCGAAACTCAAGGTCAGGAATGACTATTACCAACAGCCAAAGGCACTACTTCCAGGGACATATCCACTCAATCTACAAGAGCTGCATCACCAGGAAAAAAAACTAATATGATGTTTTCCCGAAAATTACATAGTAGAAACAACAATAACAACGCTTACCGCCACCACCACCAGACTCAAACTAGCTACTACGAAACAAAATCTGTATTTACAAGCAAAGATTGGGTAGCGATATACCAACACACCTGTGATAAAGCCATATAATTGGGAATATCATATCATTACCAGGAAAAGGCAGCCGTAATCCAATATATAGAGGATCATAAGGTTTTGAGTGAACTACAAACACCTAAGACTAAAAGTGAGAGAAGAAGAAAAAAAAAACTAGATGGAAATGAGCGGTCAACAACATGAAAGCCATGGGTAACAAATATCTCTAGTGCCCAATGCCACTAGCCTGGTCTATTTGCCGAGGGCTACAATATTACCATCAACTAGAAGTCGCCGGGCTATTTCATCCCACCCTGGACCCTTTGTCCCTAATTGAAGCAATGCAGGAGGAATATCCGAGTGTCCTCCCTAAGTATATATGGACAGTACAAAAGCAGCTGGAATAATGTCTGGTCAAATGAGTGCCATCAGCTGGACTCTCCAAAACAGCACTTTTCAGGGCTTTCAATTACCTAGTGTCAAGAGAGTTCAATTTGGTTTGAAATTTCGACTTGATAACACGGCTCCAAATTAAAACCACATCTCCTAACTGGACAATTAAAAACTTTTTATTCAATGGCCTCTGAGGCCTACTCCATTGGTTTAATATTGTTAATAGGATTTACCCACTACAATACTTTCTGGCGGTGTTTGGTTTTCCATTCCGGGTCCCTCTCCTCCCTGCCAACTCGGATATTAAAGACGAGTGTGTGGACCGATTCCCACTCGTCTATAAATCAGGTGCCCCGAAGAGCGTGTACGTATGGAATAGGGGTGACATCATAAGAACAACTTTCAATTCAGCGAGACGTCTTACCATGTAGTTTACATACATCTTTTTCAATGAGTGTGTGTTGGTCCATCCCTTTCATACCTGTCGATTAGAGCTTATTATCCCACGACATTTCGGCTAAATCAAACAGCACTCTATGAGTGCATGAATGCGTTCTTAGACGTGGCACTATCCCGTCCCCCTCGAAAAAATCTATCAGCCCTCCGTGGGGGCATTAACCAGTCGTACATGCCCTTGTGGCAAACGAACAGTTTTGTTACCCCAGCGTTCACTCGTTAACATTCAAGATGAGTAAAATAGCCCAATTGATTGAGCTTCAGATGCACATGGAGTATGCCAGGCAACTCGGGGACGAGCTGGTCATTTAGGCGATCCAGGAAGAAGCCAGGCATGAAGAAGAGGAGGAAAAACAAAGAAAGAAGGGGAAAAAGAAGAAATGATCCTGCCTCACCTGAAGCTAAGACCGAGCTGTGATGTAAAGCCAATGGTTAGGACACCTCCACAGAGGCAGGCAACACAGCCACTACCAGCACAGAGACCCGTGGTGCCACATATAGAGAACTGGGACGCAGAATTGGAGAGACCGACGCAAGAGTGGGAGCCCCAGCGTTTGCAAGAGTTAAGGAGGCAAAAGCATCCACGGGTGTGAAATAGGAGAAGGAGGGAAGTCTTCACTATACCTCGAAGTGAAAACTGGGATGATGAGACCAGTCATCAGCTATCTGCACTCCCAACCAGAATTGGGAGAATGACTGGAGTAGGCATTGCGTGTGTGGTGCCCGGCCTAGGAAATGTCACAATTAGCTATATTTATCCGAAATTTAAATTAAACCAGACCTTCTCAGATGCTAAACAGATCTCTAGAAAAGAGAGATTGATCAATTGCCAATTTGTGTGAATATGGAGTAGTGTGACTATAAACACTGGCTCCTTTCCTGATGTCTGTATATGTGTGTTTGTGTGCACGCGTACGTTTATGTGTATGTGTGTGTGTTTGTTTATTATCTTCACCAAAAAAACTTATCCCTGGACAAATGTACGTTTATGTGTATGTGTTTGTGTGCGCTCATACGTTTGTGTGTATGTGTGTTTTGTGCGCGCGTACGATTTTGTGTATGTGTTTGTTTTATATGATAACAAAGAAAAACTTGTCCTTGCATACTTTTTCGTTCCAAAGTGTATTGATAGAAAATAAAGTGGCTTTTGCTGTATTAGTGTCTTGGCTTGTGCAAACATTTATTTTAGGTTAGCTCGCTTCACTGTGGTGATGATAGGTAGTTGATATGGGTAGTTGGTGAGATGGACTGTTTTTCTTCACATCCGTGCTTGAGACATAAGGTTGAGCGTTTGCCATTCGCGCCATTCAACATTGAATTACAAAACAAAAATTACCAGCAATAACGTTATCAAAATGCTCAAAGAGGTGGTGGACGATATAGGAATGGTGAATTATTTGTTGATGAGGTTGGAGGATGAGTGTTATAATCCCCATCGTGTAAAGATGGAAATGAACAATTTAAGGAAGGCTAAGAACAGATTGAGAGAAATGATAAAGGATGAAAATGAGGATAAAGAACAGATGAGAACATGGAATGAGAAAAATGAAAAAGAAGAAAAAACGAGAAAAAGAATAAAAAAAGGAAAAGGAGGAGGACAAAGATGAAAAACGAAAGAAGAATGTAGTGGAGAAGATTAGGTGTTGGTGAAAAATAAGACCAGAAGGAAGAAATTAAGAGAACAAGATGAAACCCAAAGGCCCTTTTAAGGCCCACTCCATTGCCTCAAAAGGGTTTCTATTCCATCTTGACTGAACAATTTTGTAGTCAATTATGTGTGTGTGTTTGTGTGCGGTCGTACATTTGTGTGTATGTGTTTGTGTGTTTGTGTGTGCGCGTTCGTTTGTGTGTATGTATGTATGTGTTAGTGTGAGCGCGTACATTTTTGTGTATGTGTTTGTTTTATATGTCTATGTCTCTATGTCTCTAACCACGTGTCTATGTATATGTCTCTGTCTCTAACCCTTTCTCTAACCACGTCTGTCTGTATATGTATATATGTATCTAACCCTGTCTCTAACCATGTTGCTATGTCTGTCTATATGTATATAACCCTGTCTCTAACCCCGTCTCTGTGTTTATGTCTCTATGTCTCTATTTAGCTATATTCAGGTTAGCCCCTTGCCATACTGTTCTACCCGATTGAGGTCAGCAACTTACAACATTGTTGCCAGTGTCCAGGACCGTGACGTCACCCCTGTTCAATTCCTATTGTCCGTATGTAGTTGCACCCATGTTAGATTTCCCTTTTCCGTATACAAGCCAACCCTTATGCCCGTATAAATCTTGTCCATATATCCCGGGGGAGGGGGGTATCTCCCCCGTACACTACTTGCAGGCAATAAGCATGTGCACTGGAGCTTTGAAAAGGACCTTTTCAGAGTCAACCATATCTCTAGATAAAATATATTTTTCAATTGCCAAATTCTTTTGTGTTTGCATGTTAGTGTATTGGTATTTGTATATGTTGTCATTTTTACCCCAACAAAAAAAAAACACATCACCCTAATCTAATGATTGTGTGTGAGAGTTTAGTGATGTGACTATAAACACTTACAAATTTTGCTTACATGATAGTGTGTGTGTGTGTGTGTGTGTTTGATATGATTGGTGATTGTATGTAATTTTGTGTATATGTCTTTAAAAAGAAACCTAAACAGAGTAAGGGAACTTGTCAAAGAAGTATGGTTGGGGGAAGAGATGAAGATGAAAAGATTCTTCACCTTTCAGCATTGTAGAGTGGGAAAATTGGTGGAGGTTGTGTAATTGATAGATGAGACAATATATATTTTTTAAAAGATAGAGGCCTGTGTGGATGGGTATTACCTAACGCTAAGCAGTTTAAGATGGGGGACATATGCTTTAATCAACGCTGAGAGCATTATGAAGAGAGTCATTGAGAAAGACGTGAAAAAGATCAAGGCCACCTGGGCAACGGAAAGAAAGAAAAAAAAGGAGAAGAAACATGGAGAATTCAAAAGTCTAAATAGCAACTCAACTCGATGCAAATGCAGGAAACGTTTAGAGCTATCCTAACTGGATGCTGAAAGGAAGAAGATGATGATGATACATTTACTCCAAACAAGCAAGAAATTGGTGGAAGAAGTGGAATTTTATTGAAAGGTAAAGAAAAAAACCAAAGGACTTTTTCAGGGCCACTTCATTGCCTCGAAACGATCTACTCGTTGCCATGTTTGTTTGTTTGTTCGCTTGTTTGTTTGTTTGTGTACGTCTATGCTTTGGTTGTCCAATTAAACTCTTTTATCCCTATAAAACTCCATGACGTCACCTATGTTCAGTTTGCCTTGTCACTATAAACCATATGACTTCACCCATGTTCAATATCCCTTGTCCCTATAAACCCCATGACGTCACCCATGTTCATTTCCCATTGTCCCTCAAGTGCCATTCCCATTTCAAATTCCCCTTGTCCCAATAAATTTGTTTCATATACATTTCCTTTGTCCCTATTTTCGTTTTTCACTTTTTAACATGAAAATCCCATAGTCCACATATTATCCACATTAACTACTTAAATATATTCAAGGTTCTTTTTTCGTTCATTATGGAATCATGCTTTATACAGGAATTCAAAAGCTGAATGAAAAACATACAAAAAGATACTTCAGTCCTCAAACAGCCTGAACTAAAAACAATCCAGTATTCATAAGGGAAAAATATTTTTAAAATTTTGAACATTTTCGCGAAACAATTTTTAGATTTACATAAAACAAACCCTTAAATATGGACCGAAATGAACAATACGTGATTGAAACTACAGCTCTACAATCATGCATTGCTATCTATATTTTATGTGTTTAAAACAATATGATCAGTTATGCACCCCTGTGTGTATGTGCGTGCGTGCATGTGTGTGTGTGTGTGTATGTGTGTGTGTGTGTGTGTGTGTTGGGGGCTGTTTCGCTCTGAAAGAAATAAGTTTTAACCTCGGAAACATGTCACTGTAAATATCTTTTTAATGAAGAGGGAAATGACCTGATATAGGTTGAGACAGTAGGTGGTTATGACGGCATTCTAACACCAGTACAACCGAAAAGACATTTTTGTATTGATGATCATACTCATTACTCATGTGTCAGCCAACACATTTTACTCATGATCCGTTTATGCTCCCTTAGAAAAAAAAATCCTCATCAGTGTAGAAATGGATGCTTTCAATTATGTCTGGTGTATATTTAAAATTCTCTCTCTCTCTCTCTCTCTCTCTCTCTCTCTCTCTCTCTCTCTCTCTCTATATATATATATATATATATATATATATATATATATATATATATATATATATATACCATGTTTTTCAATACATGTCAAAATGATTTAACTTATTTGTGGTATTGTTTCAGCCATTAATGGGAAAATTGTTGCCATTGGAAATGCGACTATTATAGGTTCATTTACATCAACATATTATTCTTGAAAAGACATAGGAATTTGATTGCTTTAAGAAACCATTTCCAGAGACTTTTAAAAAATGTACTAGGTTATGACGGAAGTCCATAATGGTGGACCTCTGGTTAAGGTAGAGAGTTATGATGGGCTCACTGATTGATTGATCTATGACTGCACGTGTAAGACAGCATGATGGTAAGGAGGCAACGGCGTCAAAGTACCATGCCGACAAACGTACGTCGGCAGACAACAGGGGAAAGTCTATGTATGATTTGAACCCGCAATCCATTGACTTTGTGACTTTTTAAAAAGTTGTTGATGTTGTAGGGTTTAACGCCATTTTTCAGCAAACGATACGCTGGCTATACATGGCGGCCAGTATTAATGGTGAAGGAAGAACCCGGGAAAACCCCGGAAAGAACCACCGACCCACGAGAAGCTACTGGCAAGCTCATATACCCACATTAGCTGAATCCGAGACTAGAACCCACGCAGACAGAGGTGAGATGGCAGTGGTCCGCAACGGAAAGCGCTTTTGACCACTCGGCCGATCGGGGTCCCCTTTTAAAAAGTGAATCACGTTAGCTATCTATTTCTCATAAAACACGCCCACTACTTTGTAAAGAATCTAATCTAAAACAATCTTCAAATGATTAATTGAAACTGGTGATATTTATATACGTTTTAATAAATTTGTCAATTCAATCTAACACTACCTGTTTCGCTGGTGTGGGAAAACTCAGCTAGGTGGCGCTTTCTTTTGTCAGGATGTGAACAGAAACTGTACAATGTGAAGATTAAAATGGACAGCTGGATCACTAAGTTTCAGTCAGAGAAAGAACTTTCCGCTATTACGGCTTTGTGATTTAGAAAGTGCTTACATTCAGTTATTTAAAAGGTTACAAATCATCTTCCCTGACAACGGCAACGACAACTGCAAGACGTTTGAAAAAATCTGTACGGTGATCATGGAACATAAGTGTGGCAAGGACTTGATAACAGACATAGAAGCTGTCAGTAGAAACGCCGTGCAGACAATCAGAGAATGGGGTATAGAGAAAGAGAAGTTTTTGAGGTCGTACCTACAAAAAATGGCCATGAGAGTTTGTTTAATGTTGATGTAGACACTGAATTTATTTACACTGGGACTTTCAAAAGCTCACTGAGAATTTCCTTGTAGCCGTTTCTCGCCTTGCACAAGCTCTGAGGAATGATAGTCAAGAACCGACATCAGTCGAGTACATCGCATTCCAGTTTGCGTATTACTGTCTGTCCAACGTAAAGAGTCTGACCCACAAACACGCGCGTTGCCTTGGAACACGAGGTTTGTGCCCACACACCCAAACGTACATGTCTTTGACAGATCCCCGTGAAGGGCATGTTTTGGGAACTACACGCTTCAACGAGTAAATGAAGGTTGTCATCATCCACGTAGAACATCTTGAGAGGCCAAAACACCTTCCAAGGGAGAACATAGAGTCTTAAAGAGTTCCTTCAATTTTTTCTTTGCCAAAGTTCGTCTCAATGTTAGACCAGCCGCCCTACGACCTACTTTGTGGGAAGAAGAATTAAAGACTCGGGTAATTTTGATGAGGATTTCAACATTACCAAGGGACCGCTGAATGTAAGGTGTCCATAGAGACGATGACCATGAGCCAGGCAATTTGGTACATTGTGGTCCTTGGGACTCAAGTCCAGAGGAAACAAAAGCAGTTCCTGTCGGCTACCTGGAATCTGAATCAGACCATTATAGATGATAATGACAGAATCGAACCGTTGGAATTGGCCCAAAGAATGGAGATAGCTACGCGGGCCATAGAGATCACTTCCATTGGCGGTTTCAACAAAGTCACGTAGGACGGAGCCAGGAATACATACTCCTCAAAATGTATCATGTACCAACCACCCTTTATGAAAGCTTTGACAATCGTACATGAAGCTCACCAACGAGGTCTCATCAAGTACTTTTCAGCTGGATTCAAGTTCAACGAAATCAAGTATGCAGTTTGTGCGGGAGCCGATTGAATTGGAATTGGTGGTGCTCAGGTTCTAAGATTCATGGATGGCGAGACAGGAATGCACCGCCCCATGCGGAACAAAATATTGGGAAAATTCCTGTCAGCATAGCTGAAACAGCGCGCTCGTTCTGTGGAAGAGGTGTCCATCTTCTTGCTCAAATGGACACGATGTTCTTCAAACGTTCTATCTCTAAGAGGCAAAATCGTCTCCGCAAACGTCTTTTTGACGCTTTGCGGACCATCGATGAAAAGAGGGTAAAAAGTCTAATTCAAGATTTGGATGGAGTCGTTCGTCTACCTCAGTAGTTAAGTGGGACACCCTAGGGACAATGGGACTTACCATTAAAAACAGGGTCCCGTCACTCCGGGGACTATGTAAATTTAACATGGGGAAAACTGGCCCGTCACTCTGGGGACAATGGGAATTAACATAGGAATCTATTTTGAGTTAGTCTAGGGACAAGGGAAATTTAACATGGGAGAAAAAAAAGCAATTCTAGGGACAAGGGGAAATGGAAGAGGGGATTTGTTTGGTTTTTTTTTGTTTTCTTTTAAAAATAAAAAATAAAAATAAAAAAAAGGGGTAGGCAATTGAAAGTCAATCTCTTTTCGAGACCTATGAGTGGCCCTGAAAAGGGCCTTTGGGTTTATGTTAATATGCCCTTAACATAAAGGGCATCTGCAACATCTTCTTCGTCTTAGGCTTCGTCTAATGGTAGGTCCATAGACTAACACTCTTTTCAGGCATCCTTGCCTCTCCACGTAAATCCTACGTATCCACAGACTGGTGTCTGTCCTATGGATAACTGTCCATTTGGATCGGACATACATGGGTATGTCTGTCCTGAACATCATCGTTGACACAAGGGTGGAAGAGTGTACGTCGGTCCACATGTTGAGGCGCCGAGAACAAGTGAATCAATGCAGTGAACTGCGCTTATTTATAGGGGCAGGAAGGATTGAAACGGATTGAGTTCATTCACCAATCCAAACACGCGTTACAAAATTCAGTTAGCCCGCATCCAATCCGAAGAGAGCAGTCTGTGACGTCAAATGGTCTATATAGATTCGCTAGCGCCTGTGTGCAGTCAATCTATGCGACAGTGATTCAACATGACGGAAACTAAGAAAACGAAACATTGGGGTGAACCAGTAGTGGAGACCGCCCAAGGGAACCCGGACTTACTTTCAGAAGAGGCAAATTGGTATTTTGTGGATTTTCTCACCTCGCAAGAATTTGTTCCGGAACCTTCGTCTCCTTCTTCATTACCGTACGTGGAGAATTTTAGACAGAGACAGAAAGAAGAATTGGAGAAATTTATACAACAGCAAAAGGAAGCGGAACAAGTTTTTCTCCTACAGCAACAACAACAACAAGAAGAGGTAAGAAAAAAACAAAAAAAAGAAGAAGAAGTAGCAGCAAAGAAACAACGGTGTGAAAATCAAACGGTCACGGTACTGTTAGACATTTTAGCGGAGTTAAGAAGTCTGAAACAAATGTATCAGACTTCTTTATTACGACCCAAGAGATCACGACCTTCCCGAGCTAAACACGCCAACCCTGTGACTAAGTCTACCGTACCACCCTTAGTGATTTCAACCAAATCATCATCATCGTCATCATCAACAGTACGCAGTCCAGAAGTAGGCCTCGGCCGCGGCAAAGGCTTAAGGCAGTTAAAGTTGATTGCTTAAACTCACCCCTACACCAATAACCAAAGACCCTTTTCAGGGCCACCCACATTCCTCGAAAAGAGATAAACTTTCAATTGCCAATAACTCAAAAAAAATAACCATTTTACCCCTATAGTACTTGTCTGTGTATGAGTGCGTGAGTGTACGTTCTTATTTTAAAATCAAAACCCAAAGACACTTACCTTTTTATACCTAATTTATTCTTTTATCAATAGTTACAATCCAATTCACAATTCACAACAGAGCGCTTTAAAAAGTTCATAGACTTCTTCTGTCTCATTGTTTAGTCACTCTGTTTTTTGAATTTCTTCACTGTCACAGTCTTTTCCTCCTCTTCCTCCTCACTTTCTTCAATTCTTCTTTTCTTCTCCTGTTTCTTTTTCTTCACCTGTCTGCTATCTTCCTCCTCTTCTTCCTCTGAAGAATCCCTCTCTTCTTCTGATTCCTCTTGTTTCTTTTTTGGGCAATCTGGAGACCAATGTCCTTTTTCTTGACAATAATAACAGGTATCTTGACTTTTGTCTTTTCTAACCCCTGTTTTTCTTTTTTGACGGTCTGGACACTCTGAAGACCAATGCCCTTTCTTTTGACAGATATAGCAAGTATCTTGACTTTTATCTCGAAAGGAAGGAGAGTAGTTCGTCGCCTGGTCTGAAGAGAATTTTCTAATGACCCCTCGCAAAGTTCTGATGAAACGTTCCATCTGGGTAGTCTCTTCCATCGTTGTGCTCAGTTTGAGAGTGAAATGAATAGTGAAAGGACAAGACAAACACCCTTTTATATACGCTGGTCTGCTAGGACTATAAATTAGTCCATGCTGTTTAAACTTGAGTCATTTAACGTTTTTCACTCAAGATGAAACGATCCAATTCATTTGAGAAGAAAGAAGAAGAAAGTAAGAGGCAGAAACGTGATCTATCGCCTCGTACCAGAGCTGAAGTCTTGGCACAAATTCATGCCAGTGATTTTGAAGAGGACATGAGTGAACCAGAATCCAAACCCTCTAAACAAAGTTCACCACCCTTAGTCAACCCTGACAAATACTATTCCATTCGAGAGACCGAAAAGCGCTCCTCTAGAAAATTTAGAACCAAGGCTTACAAATACACGGTGAAGTTTAAAGATTTCAAGGCCGAAGTACCGTTGGAGAAAGCAGAAGGGTTCATCACCGGGATGTGGGATTCTTTACTCACCACACTCAAGTGACAATGTCAACCCAAAGAAGACGATCGCTTGAGACTTTCCATACAACACGACGGTTTGAAATCCCCTATTTCGATCGAGTTTAGCACCCCTGCAGAACTGACCGCTTCCAAAGTCATGGACAAGATTCAACACGTGCAACAATCTCATGACCAATTTGACATCACCGATGGAAAAGCCACACTCGACATGACCCACGTCTCTCCTCCTCAAGGGACCGGACAACGCAATAAGGTGTTATTGGTGAACGACCTTCGCATCACCAAAACGAGCCTCGTCCAAATTCACAACCCTCAAGACCAGATGTGTTTAGCCAGGGCTATTGTGGTGGGACGAACCTATGCCAACAAACACGACACGGTAGAATGGAAAAGAGCCTGGGAGAACATTCGAAAATCGAACCGAGCCAAACAACGAAGTGAAGCAGAACTCCTGTTACAACAAGCTGGCCTGTCCAAAGACACACCCTGCGGCATTCCTGAAATGCAAAAATTGCAAGATGTCCTAGCTCCATTCTACACCTTGAAAGTGCACCCTCAAGAAGTGCGTGGACCTCTGTTGTTTCGAGGGAAAGACTTTAAGGATGGAAAATACATTCATGTCTATTATCACGATGACCATTTTCATACCATTACCAGTATCACCGGATTCCTGGGATACGGTTATTATTGTGAGAAATGTGACTATGGCTATAAAAATCGAGAGCAACACAAACATTGCGGATTGAAATGCTCAGGATGTTTGGCCTCTCCACCCTGTCTGAGCGAAGGGCAAAAACCATTGCACTGTCCTGCTTGTCTGCGCACGTTTGTCAGCCCTGCCTGTTACCAACAACAACTGAAGACGCAAGGTTCACAGCAGAAATGTGCTTGTCAACTTCTGAGATTGTGCCCTACGTGAGGACAAGGCATACGTACCAATAATGCCAAGGCACACGTATGTTTAGGAAAGAAAAAATGTCACATTTGTCACCACATCGTGGACTTGGAAAACGAATGCTACGTGCAAAAATACCAACCCCCACCAGAGCAAGAGGATGGACACCAAGAAGAAAGGCAATTTCATCTTTTTCGATTTCGAATGCATGCAAGAGACTGGCATTCACATTCCTAATTTCTACGTGGCTCATCGAGCGTGCGAGAAGTGCATTCAAGAACCTATCTTCAGTCATTGCCCTCACTGCAGCAAGATTCCCGGAGAGCGTGACAAAATCTTTCGGGGACCAAAGACGCTAGCCGATTTGCCCAATGGGTCTTAGACCCCATCGACAAGACGTGGAGCCAAGAGGACATCGAATGTTACGGAGACTGTCATCGTCATGCCACAGTGATGGCTCACAATTTCTCCGGATACGATGGACAGTTTCTTTTGAGATATTATACGGAAAAAGGCACTGAACGTCCTAAAGTCACTTTGAACGGAGCCAAAATCATTTTCATGCAAGTGGGACAAGTGCAGTTTAAAGATTCGATGAGTTACTTAACCATGCCTTTGAGTCGAATGCCTAAAACATCTCGAATGACAGAAATGGCTAAAGGGTACTTTCCACACTTTTTCAATACGGAAGCCAATCAACACGCCGTTCTACCCCATTTGCCTGAGGCTCACTATTACGACCCCGACAACATGCGTACCGAACAACGAGAAGCTTTCTACGCTTGGTACCTGGCTCACGCCTCTGACCCTTTCGACTTTCAGGAAGAAATGTTAAAATATTGTCGTTCCGCCGTGGACATTTTACGACGTTGCTGAGGAAAATTTCGAGAACTGTTCATGGAACACGGAGGGGTCGATCCTTTGAAAGAAGCTTGCACCATTGCCAAAGCGTGTTCCTTAGTGTAACAGCAACGATTCATGCCTGAAAACACCGTGGCTGTCATCAGTCCTCAAACGACCAACTATGTCAAACGTCAATACTCGGTCAAAGCCCTACGCTGGTTACATTACTTGTGCGACAAGGAAGACAAATGGATTCAGCATGCCCGCAACGGAGGGGGCGAAAAGACTATCGGAACGCATTCGGTCGATGGCTGGGACTTAGAAAACCCCAAGATCGTGTACGAGTTTAACGGTTGCTTATTTCACGGATGTCCCGTCTGTTACCCTGACCGTGGCACTAAAAATCAGTTTTTACAACGAACCATGGAAGACTTGTACCAGGCCACTTGTCAGCAACGTCTAAAGTTAGAACAGGAAGGATACCAAGTGGTGGAAATGTGGGAACACGAATACGATCACCGTTTGAAAACTGATCCCGAATTTAAACGCCTCGTGGAAAGTTACCAGTTCATGGACCCCCTGAACCCAAGGGATAGTTTGTACGGAGGAAGGACCAATGCCACCTGTTTGCTGTACCAAGCCGACGAAGAGAAAGGAGAAGAAATCAAATACTTGGACGTGTGTTCGCTGTATCCCTACGTATGCAAATATTGTCGCTTTCCTGCAGGGCACCCGCAATTGTTCACGGAACACATCGACCTGAAAAACATTCGACAATACGAAGGCTTGATCAAGTGTAAAGTTTTGCCTCCCACGGACTTGTACCATCCCGTCTTACCTCACCATTGCCAAGGCAAACTGATGTTTCCTTTGTGCCGTACTTGTGCCGAAACGTGCAACAAAGATCAACCTTGTCAGCACACCCAGGAAGAACGGGCTTTGACGGGAACCTGGGTCAGCGTAGAATTGTTCAAAGCTCTGGACATGGGATACCAACTGTTAGAAGTGTACGTAATTTGTCACTTTCCCAAGACACAACAATATCACAAGGGTGACCCCACGCAGAAAGGCATTTTCGCCGACTACGTGGATGCCTTTTTGAAACTGAAACAAGAAGCCAGCGGATATCCTTCCTGTTGTCACACTCCCGAAGACCAAATAAAATTCAAAGAGAAATACAGCGAACAAGAAGGCATCACTTTAGATCACATCGAGAAAAACGAAGGCAGGCGATCGTTTGCCAAAGTGATATTAAATTGCTTGTGGGGTAAAATGGCACAATGTCCGTGTTTACCCAAGAGGCATTATTTGACAGAACCTTCCCGCTACTTCCAGATGATTCACGACAAAACCAAATTCATGAAACACGTGGACGTCGTTCGCGAGGATTTAATCTTCGTCAATTACGAAGAAGATATGGACTTTGTACAAGACGACCCTTTTGGAAATGTCATCATTGCGGCTTACGTGACAGCCCATGCTCGCTTAAAATTGTACGAAGCTTTAGAACTGTTAGGGGAACGCGTCCTGTACTTTGACACGGACAGTTGCATTTACATCCATCACCCGAGTCAACAGCACCCTGACATCGAAGGAGACCGTTTAGGAGCCTGGACAGACGAGCATCCCGACGACAAGAAGATTCTAAGTTTCGTCAGTGGCGGTCCAAAGAATTACGGCTACGAATACCGGGACAAACAAGGAGAAGTGCACACGAAGTGTAAAGTGAAAGGATTGACTCTGAATTATCGTACCAGTCGAGTGGTGAACTTTGGGATATTGAAAGAAGCCTTGCAATCTGGAGAGGATGAACACCTATCAACCCAACAAGATTGTACGTTTAACCACTCACCACATCGTCAGTCGACCCTTGGAAAAAGTCTATAAAATCGTGTACCAGAAGCGAGTGCGACCTCCCAATCATTTCACCTTACCGTATGGACACGTCGGTATTGGTCTGTATATAAAAAGGAACCCTAGGCAAGATCAATAGTTCATTGTGAATACCAAGACCGAGCGAACAAGATGAATACTTTCAGAGAAACGCAAAACAAGTTCAGACAGGCACAAGTCAAGTTTGGGGCTTCTGAAGTGGAATGCGATTGTCAGCCTTGCGATGGAAACGATGCGGTACGCTGTGACCTTAACGATGCCGTAAAGCATCATGGGAACTTTGTTCTCACTACCCCTATCATGGAAAGTGATGCTGTGCGTGTCAAACCTGAGGGATGCGAAAGCGATGCCGCTCGTCCTCTTGAAGATTTTACTGGGTTTCGTTTTAAAGGTGGATGTTCACCTTCACGTCTACCTCCCTACGGATGTCATCCAGCCCTGAGCAAACTCCTGTCTATGTCACCCAACCCTCATCGAAACGAACCTGTGAAAGACGAATATTCGTTTCCTGTGCGTTTGTCGGAAAACTGCGACTTTGAAAATCGTCTTCAATCGTTCAAAGGAAAATGGCCTAAGTATCTGGGAGGACCGACCCCCGAAGAATTAGCCAGAGCCGGATTGTTCTACTTGGGCGAAGGAGATAAAGTCAAGTGCTTCAGTTGCGGTGTGTCACTTCACCACTGGGAACCGCAAGATTCGGCCTACGTAGAACATGCTCGATGATCACCGAATTGTCATTACGTACCCTTAGTGGGACCGAGACATTGAAGTAACTTACCATGTCGTTGACGAAGAAGAAACCAGATTGGCTAGGAGTGAAATGTTGGACATCACCAAGACCGGTATTTAAACTTCATTTCAAAAACGATATTGAATCATTACCTAAAGAACTGCAAGAGAAGATTTACAAGGAAGTTTGGCAGGGGTTTGCCAGAGTGAAATCTCAATGGGTAACTGTATGACTTTTGTGCCGAGAAATTCACAAGAGGAAAGTGAAAAAAGTCAACCAGTGTGTTAGATTTCTCTGGGTCAAGTGTGCATTCGTCCTATTATATCACTCTAGACCGTTTACATCAAAAGAGTTCAGTGAGATTCTTGGACGTTACCCTAAATGGCAGTGGTCAGAAATTAATTACTATGTGGATTACTTTTGCTCTAGAAGAAGATTGTGAATTGTACGGACTGACCTATTCATGGATACTTTACAAGAGAACATTCGTGCTTAGCCTGTGGAGTTAAGAGAACGCATTTACCGAGAGCTGGTCAAAATGCAAGTCAAACGTAAAGAACAGTTGCATCCGTTACGTCACCAGATCTTTAACCACTGGTACCTGAATCGTATAAAAGAACTGATTCGTCAGAAATTGTTTCAGTGGTTAGACATTGTTCAAAATTTTGAGGTCGTCAATGATCGACATGTTCATAATTTTGGTTACTTCGAGATTCACCTAGTGCAACGCATTGAGGAAGACAAGTTAAATGATTACAAACATATTTTACGTGGAATCTGCTTAGTGGAAGAGGAAACTTCTAAACAAACTCTGACGTTTAGGTTACAGTATGCAACATTTAGATTCCCCACTGGAGAACGAAGATGTCTGGCTAGAAAGTACGTGTATTGCATCCGAAAATAGAGAATATAAAAACAGGCTGCCATGCCACGACTTATGTCACATGTAATTGAACAGATTCCGTGGAAGGAACTCAATGACCATATTCAACCCGTGGATCATTACCATCAATTATTACAAGAACTGTATCCATTCAGTTTGGGTCGACAAGTGGTGTGTGTCTTGGTGACTTGTTTTCTGGGATTTCGTTTACCAACCGATTCCTTGTGGACTCCTTACGAACAGTATTTACCACCCCATTCAACATGAAAGTGGTGCCTTTAAATGTTCACGAGAGACTCCTTTTGCTCAAAGCCTTACGTTTTCATCTGGATACTTCTCGACCTCTACGGGAAAAAAAGATTCGTCAACTTTTAGCTACCCGAGACTTGTATGACGATGTGTGTGTAGCTTGTGACTTACACCCCCATTGGACAGATGTCCGTGCCTGGAAAGAATGGGATTTTGAGGCTTGGACCCAAGAAGTGGCCCAGTATGCTCGAGAGTTGTGATCCTTCCTTTCAACGTCCAAAGAAAAAAGTTACTTTTCAACCTGTGTTAGTGACAGTACCAGAAGAACCCGTCATCCAGGACAGGGCTGTCGTGGACAGGCCTGAAAGACCCTTTCGGGAGGACACTTGTGTGACCTTACCCCCTATAGAACTGGTCAGAACATTACCCAAAACATGTTGTACAGACACTTGTTTCTATACCACATTGATGGTTATCATGAACCTTTTATCGTTGTACTTAAGCCTTTGGCTTTTATGTATTTTTGTCTTTCGTATTCATGTTTAAAACATTCAACAAACGTGTCCTGAAAAAAGTATATAAGCTCTCGTCTTGTTTGTTTTCGTGTCACAAGTGACGTTCCTAACACTATGGCTACCTCTACTGTCTCTGCTCCCTCTTCCTCCACTGTCAAAGTCATCGACGAACACTTAGATCGTGCCAGTTGTGACTCTTTGTATCTTCGCCATCCCTTTAACATGCTCATTGCTGGACCTAGCGGTTCAGGAAAAACCGAATTCGTCAAACGTTTGATTGAACATAAACATCATTTGATCCATCGTCCACCTCAACCAATCGTGTGGTGTTACAAAGAGTGGCAATCGGCGTACAGTCTCTTGCGAGAAAGTCAAGGCGATTCCATCGTGTTTGTGGAAGGCATTCCTAAAGAAGACGACGGCATCGTCTCTGACTCCCGTCAGACCCATTTGGTTATTTTCGACGACATGTTAGGAGAAGACGAAGAAGAAATTAAACTGTGGTTCACGCGCAAAGGGCATCATCGTAATGCCAGTGTCGTTTACATCACCCAAAATTTGTTTCAACAAAGTAAAGCCCATCGCACCATCAGTCTCAATGCGCATTACATGGTCTTGTTTAAAGGCCCTCGAGATAAATCGCAAGTGCAAGTCTTAGCCAAACAGTTAGGAACGCCTTGGCTGACTAAGGCGTACGACGATGCCACTCAAACTCCACACGCCTATTTACTCGTCGATTTGAAACCTACGACCCCCGATGATTTGCGATTTCGTACCCACTTGTTTCACCACTGGTGCCAGGACGGAGGGCCTGTCCTGTACACGTCTCCGTCCTCGACATAACTTCACTCCACAAAAAAAAATCTATAAAAACCTCAGACCCTTTTCGTCTGTCTCACACAGCGTCAACATGACGTCCCTTCAGTCGCATCTTCCCGTCAAATTGATTCGTGCCTTGTATGGCATCAGTCGAGAAAAAAATCCACACGAGCTCGTGTCTTAGAAGCTAGTCTCAAAGAAGTCTTACGATGGTTCACGGTGACGGCACCTCAATTACTCCAAGGGATCATTCAGATTCCTCATCAAACTAAACGCTTTTTTGATCGAAACAAAGTCGCTTTGACCCAACTGGCCGATCCCCGCATCGACACTCAAACCAAAATACAAATCATTTTGAAACCTGGAGAAAGCGGTACTCTTGGAGGGGTCATCATTAGCTCTCTCTTAAGATGGGATCCTAATGCCCCCAAACTTCTCCCCAAGAAAAAAGTCAAACGAAGCTCCAAGAAGAAGAAAAGGACCAGGTCCCCAAGGAGAACTTCTCCAGTGGCGGGACCCTCCTCTTACCAGACACCACCCCGGAAAAAGAAAAGAAGTCCCCACAAAAAGAAACAGAGAAAAAGTCCCCAGAAAAAGAAAAGCCCACAGAAGAAAACTAGTCGCAAGAAAGGCACTTCGGCCAGGACGCAACCTTACACTCGCAAACCACGACCTGCCACGACGTGACCGCGTCTCCGGCAGCTTCACGTTCATCCACTTCTCCGTTGATGACACCAAGAACTGAAGAGTACTTGGAGACGTTGATCACACCAAGAACTTCTCCGTTGATGACCCCAAGAACGTCCCCAGTGGCAGGACACTCCAATTTAGTGGCAGTGGCTGCTGCTCACAAAGTACCTTCTCCCAAAATCAAAGTCCAAGAAAGATCGGGCATGTTACAAAGTTTACTGGATTTGTCCAAACAAGAACTGGCTCGATTTAATCTGTTGCGTACCCCTGCACGACGTGTCATGCCTGTCCTGAAGTTGATACGACGTAAAGACAATCAGTGGCGACGCATTCCAGTATAAAAAAGTCTGTGACCGAGTAGGGGTATCAGTGTTTTGGTGCTCCTGAAGATTCAAAGATGTCACCTTCCAAAAAACATCCCTCTTCTAAACAGCCCCAAGGAAAGAAAAGGAAAGGACTGCCTCCTCGTTTAGTCAAACATGGGGAAATGTTATCTGTCCCGTCCAAAGCTTCTCCACCCGTACGAAAAAACTCATTCAATCAGCTTCCAAAGAGGTCATCGATACCGTGTGCGAATGTTGTTTGAACGTCTTGAAAGGCACGATCCCTTTGTCCAAACACCAGAAACAATGCTTAAGCAAACATCGTCACGTTCTTCGCCAAATGGTTCAAAAGAAAATTCCCATTCGTCAAAAGAAGAAGATGTTGGTCCAACATGGAGGCATTTTACCCCTCTTGTTAGGCCCCTTACTGAAAGGAGTCTTGGGAACCATGTTGGGAGGACTGGTGGGAGCAAGATAAAAAGGCACTCTGAAGTCCCAAGATCTCAGAATCGATCCCTGACGACCCCATGGAAGGACAAAAACTAGCTTTAGTGCCTTACAAACGATGGATGGAATACCATCGTTGGCAAGAACAACACACCCCACATTTACGTCCCAATCCCAATGTGAGCGAGATGTCCCAGTTACAACACGAATTGCAGCCCTTGATGGATCGCCAAGATTTGTCCGAAACAGAAAAATCGCAAAAGTACGGTCAACTCTTGCAACGACTGCAACTCTTTCACCAGAAAGCTTTAGACGAAACAGCTCTACCCACTCTGAAAGATTTAAAGATCTTGATGAAAAGTCCAGCACCATCATCACTACCACCACCACCACTACTACCATCCCCAGGGGTCACCAGAGATGCTACCCCACGAAGACCTGAGGAAGAAGAGATGCGAGAAGTGTTTCAAACACCGTTAGCAGCTCCCATTTCAAGTACGATTGCATCATCCTTGTTGACCACGTCCCCCACACCCCAACGAGAAGAAATGAAAGCTTGGGTTAAAAAGATGATGTCCACTCCTCCTTCGACAGAAGTGAAAAAGAAAGAAGGGAAACCAGAAGTGAAAAAAGAAAAGAAGACCAAAGCCATTCCATTGCCACCTCCACCACCACTACCTTCGACTTCTACTCCCGTAGCCCATCGGACACGTAAATCCGTTTCTGAACCACCCTTTCGTCCCACCCAAAGTAGCATCACCGAAGAGTGGGTGACTTATTAACACACAAACAAACAAAAATGGAAAAAGTCTTAGCCAGCATTTACTACGATCCCTCCCATCCTGCAGGTTACGCAGGAGTTCAAAACTTGTATCGTGCTGCCAAAATGCGACTGAAAAGTCTCCGTTTACCTCAAGTTCAACGATGGTTACAAGAACAAGCTACCTACACTTTACACAAACCCATTCGACGCAAGTTTACCAGAAGTCGCACACAAGTGGAAGGCATCGATCATCAATGGCAAGCCGATTTAGCCGATGTCTCTCATTTGGCCAGCTACAATCGTGGCTACAAATATTTGTTTTGTGTCATCGACGTCTTTTCCAAATTTGCCTGGGTCGTGCCCTTGACTTTCAAATCGAGCAGCGAGTGAGTGCGAGCCCTGCAACGGGTGTTGAAACAAAGCGGTCGTCACCCTCTTCGATGGCAAACGGACAAAGGTACCGAATTTCTGAACCAAGCTTTCCAAAAAGAATTAAAGAAACGTGACATTCATTTTTTCACCACCGAGAATCCCGAAACCAAAGCCAGCATCGTGGAACGTTTTCAACGCACTTTGGAAGAACGCATGTGGAAATATTTTACGCATCACCACACTCTGAAGTACATCGACATCTTATCGCACCTGGTGCAAGCATACAACCAATCTTAACATCGAAGCATTGGACGTGCCCCGCAAGAAGTGACTCCCGACGACGAAGTGCTGGTGTTTGAGCGCCTGTTTGGTACGTCCCCGACGAGGGCTGTCCCCAAGAAAAGTGGAGAGTTGACCGTAGGAGATTGGGTGCGCATTGGCAAAACCAAACGCACTTTCGACAAAGGTTACTTACCTAACTGGACGACCGAATAGTTTCGTGTCACTGGACGAGTGCATGGCCGTCATCCTACCGTCTATAAATTGGAAGACATGAACGGAGAAGTGCTCAAAGGAACGTTTTATTTGCCCGAGTTACAACGTGTCACCAAAAAAGAAGACGACGTGTACGACATCGAAAGCATTCTCGAACGCAGAACCCGTAAAGTGGGCAAACGACGTGTCAAAGAAGTCAAAGTACGTTGGAAAGGATATCCACCCAGTTTTGATTCTTGCATCGACGCTTCGCAAGTCATCGACTATAAAAAGAAGTGACCATCATGCCCTTTCACACAGACGCAGCTACGTCGACCACTCCTTCATCCAGTTCTTCTCTGCAAGATTTACAAAAACAACCCTTATGGGTGTGGTGTGGAGAACGTGTGCCTAAAACGCAAATTGTCTTTTTCTGCCAAATCTTCGTGGTGTATTGTGTCATCGGGGCAGCCATTGCCAATTTGAGTTTGCAACAAGGAGACAAAGAGTTGTGGACCATTTCATTGAGCAGTTGCATCGGTTACCTGCTTCCCAATCCCTCTCTGAAATTCTCCTCGAACGGGAACAACGGGAACCTTGTGTCCAGTGCCAGTGACAGTCACCACTCCAATAACAACAACAACCCCATTTTGGGCGGAGACACGCCTCTGACGTCCAGTAACCCCTCGGAGAGCCACAGAACTCTGGAATTATGAGTCACCAAAACCAATTTTACTTAACCTTACCCAGTGACAGTTCCATGGAGGTGTTTCCCCACAACACGTTGTGCTGTTACACGGCTAAATTACCTCAAGCCATCCAGTTAGATCACGAAGCCCATTGGGAAGTGGCTTTAGTAGAAATGATTCACCCTACACAAATCCAAAACATCACTGAAATGAAAACACTTTTGAGGTCGAAATCCTGAACCAACAATTACAAGAAGCCATGAATGGCTTCGGGTTTTCAGGGGACACAAGACCATCCAACAATTCACCCTTCAATATCTACACCTTAAAAATTCCTTCAGGGTTTTATTTTAGTGGCCAACATTTGGTGGACACCATTAATTCCAGGTTCGAGTTAGCCTTTGGCAAAGCCCTGAACAGAATCAAAAAAAGTGTCACCCTGGAGTACCATAAAGTGGCTCGTCGCTTACTGATGAAATTTCAGGATACCAAAACGATGTCCATCAGTTTTAATCGTGACTTGTTTGATATTTTAGGTGGAGACACAAAAATGGCTCCAAATTTTAAACCGAAGATCAACAGCAATACGGAATTTTACAACTTTTTTCGATTCCCTGTAGAACTGAACCAAGGACTGAATTTGATATTCGTGTACTCCGATGTGGTGGAGTATAACCTGGTGGGACACACCTCTGTGCCGTTACTGCGTGTCATTCCTTTCGAAGTGGATAGTACCACGACCAGTGACCAGGAAGGTGGAAACACCTATCACGTCCACCGCGAATTTGTACATTCTCACTATTTCCCTGTCAGCAAGTCTTATTTGGACACGGTCAACATTGCTATAAAAGGAGATCTGGGACAAAATATTCCATTCACCAAAGAAAAAGTCACGGTGAAACTCCATTTTCGAAAACGCTTCTCTCACGATACGTAAGTCATGTATCCAGTGTACCAAGGGGTTGCTCGACAGCGAGGACACGGTTTAGGAGATATGCTAAAATCGGCCTTTCGTTCGGTGGCCCCAGTCTTGAAACCGATGATGACACGCGGATTGCACGCCTTGAAAGGTGCCGGATTGACGCTTTCAAAGAATTTCTCCAAAATGTCATCATCGACAAACAAAATCCCAAAGAAGACTTTATGAGGGCAGGCAAAAATGTCTTGCTGCAAACGGGTAAAGACATTTGGGGCCGACGCGAAACACCTATAAATGCCCTGCACGCTACCGAGTCAGGCATTCAGCAAGGACAAGGCAGAAAGAGACGACGAAGAAAACACCTTTTCACCAGACTTCACACGTCTAAAGCTAGAAAGACAAAGAAAGAAGAACCGTTCGAGACTTAGACGTTTTAGATTATTGAGAAAGAGACAAAAAATGATGCATCAAGGGTCTTGCGCCTGTTCCAAGTCGGAACTGGATCTGTTTGCCATGCCACCCACCATGATGACCATGCAAGAATCCCAATGGGTGGAATTTCATCCCGTCTCCTCATTGACCGATTCCGCTCCCATCGAATTTGAAATCAAAGGACAGCCCGAAGATTACATCGATCTGAATAGCAGTTACTTGTACTTGAAAGTCAAAGTTCAAGATAAGGATGGAAATGCTATAGACACTGAGCCAATAGCTCCCGTCAACAATTTCATGCATTCCTTGTTTAGCGGAGTGGACTTGTACTTGAATAACAAACTAGTCAGTAGCAGCATGGATACTTACCCTTATCGAGCGTGCCTGGAAAATCTCTTGACGTACGGAATAGATGCCAAGAACACTCATCTCAATGCCTGTGTGGTATGGGAAGCTGCCGATGCAGGCCAGTTTGAAGAATTCGAAATTAATACAAAGAATCCACACAATGCGGGATTTGTAGAACGAAGAGACAAAATCAAAGAAGGACACAGCTTAGAACTGATGGATCGTTTGCATTTGGACATATGGTTGCAAGAGAAATATTTGCTGAACTGGGTGGATGTTCGCCTGAGACTGAATCGTAGCAGTACCGCTTTCCATTTAATGGCTGATAGTGACGATAATTACAAAACCAAAATCCAAGAAGCCAGACTCTACGTACGCCGTATGGAAGTGTTACCTAAAGTGGGAAACGACATCAGTCAGACGTTGAACAGAACGACCGTCAAGTATCCAATCCGACGGGTGGAAGTGAAAACCTTCACTATTCCCAAAGGGCAAAGATCGATGATCGAAGATCATCTGTTCCAAGGACAGTTACCCAAACGTTTCATCGTTGGTATGGTCGAGAATGAAGCCTTCAACGGAGCTATCACTAAAAATCCTTTCTACTTTCAATACTTTGGCGTGTCCAAGATCGAAGTCAGTCGCTATGGCAAGACCTTGTGTACCCGACCTTTTGAACCTGACTTTGAGAAGAAGAATTACTTGAGATCATTCTTGTCCCTGTACGAAGCCACCGGTCAGTTAGGAACCAACACCAGTCACGGCATTACGTATGATGATTACGCAGGAGGCTACGCTTTGTGGGCTTTTGATTTTACTCCAGACCAAGGCAGCGACGATGTACATTTCCACCCTATAAAATCCGGCCAGATTCGTGTGGAACTTCAGTTTGCAAAACGAGAGCCTGATGTAACGTTGAACTTCATCCTGTATGCAGAATTCGATACTACGATAGAAATCAACAGTTGGAGAGAAGTCATTCTAGACTATTAGAAGCCATGGAAGACTGTTATCCCTCTTTACCTAGTGGAGAAACTTTGGAGATGGAATGTGAGGAGACCTTGGAAGGAGAATCCCAAGACGAAGAAGTTGTCATGATGAAGTCCCGATGGCCAGAACAAGAAGCGCATTTAGTCTCCTGTTTTGCCAAACACTTGGTCGAAAAAATGACGGAATTGATCAAGAAAGATTGCTATGGATGTCAAAACGATCATCCCAGTCAAATTCAACACGATAAATGGCTAATGCTGAGTGAAGAAGACAAATTGGACGAGTATCTGGACGAAGCTTGGAGTCTCATCTTGGACGAAGTCGTGTTGCATCAGTGGTATAAAGACTTGCGTGAACATTCTTGTCCACCATTAACCACTCAAGAGATCCATCGTATCGAAGCTCTCCTGAATCAGAGTGGGGAGACGAAGCGAAGAAACGGTTATTTGTCAGACATTTTCAAGCAAAAAGTCAGGATCGAATTGATGAATTATTATTACCTGTGAAGAAGAAAAAAAACCACACAAAAAATGGATACCTGGGAACTTTATTACCTTTTGAACCACAGTTCGTACACGGCTTCTTGGAATCCTGTCGTCTGTGCTAAAGATGAACTCCCTCATCGCAAACCTCAAGACCATCTAGCTTATGTCATCAACACGGACGAAAGTCATCTCCCAGGAACCCACTGGGTAGCCGTCTACTTTCCTCAAGAAGGATGTGTGGAATATTTCAATTCGTATGGATTGCCCCCTTTGGAAGACGGTATCATTGTCTTTATGAGAAGAAATGCTCAGACCACCTGATTCAATAATGTGAAATTACAAGGCACAGATTCCTTGGTGTGTGGACAATATTGCGTGTATTTTCTGCATCATCGCAGCCTGGGCTATTCCTTAGAACATTTAGTGACTCATTTTGATCCTCGTTATTCTTCAAGAAACGATGTGAAAGTAGATCAATGGTTTTGTGACCATTACGCTTATCTTTTGTCTCAAGCTAGGAAACGTAGTGTCCATCAATGGCCTAATGACTTCCAACAGTGGAAATCACAATTTCATTCACAACGTTGTCAACCCTGTTTAAAGCAGAGTTTAAATTGAAAAAATTGTTTGATATTATATTGTTGGATTATTGTTAAAAATGTTAGAGCTGTTGGTTAGTGTTAAGTGATTTTTGAATAAAAAAATGTTGCGTTTTGAAAAAAATTGCCTTTGTCTTTTGTTTGGCTATAAGAATGTTGATTCATGCTCTTTGACTTCTCTCTATCTCTCTCATGACACTCATTGATCGTTCCGGCTCGAAAACCGTAGAGGGATGTTTTCCTTCACGTCCGCGCTTTGACGTTAAGAACCGGGGTAGTTTTCAGTCTAACCATCCATTGTCGACTCATCCTCCTACGAAGATGTGCTCCAAACTAGCTAAGCTCAACGAAGCCTACGTGAATTTGCATAGGGTCAGACACAGTCTGATACCGAAGCCTGAAGAGATAGAGAATGTGAGAATGCTAAAAGTCACTGAAGACCTGATAGAAGAGCTCTTCAGAGAAGAAGTGAACAGGGAGAAAGAAGAATGGACAGAGAAGTACAGACTTTAGAGACAGCAGCAACAGCAGCAGCAGCAGCAGCAACCTGAACCTGACAGAGGCTTTGTCGATTGTCGTATCGACACCAAAGAGTTCTTCTCTTTCCAAAGAAGCAGACCTATCGTCAGAAAGTCTATCCTCAGAGGACGTCGCATTCTTAGAAACTAAAAGATTGCCATAGCAAACAAAAAAAAACCATCCCTTTTCAGGGCTACCCAATACTCTAGAAAAGAAATAACAACCGATTTGCCAATGTGTGTAGGTAGAGTAGTGTGAATATAAACACTGACTTTTTTTTATAGTGTGAGTGTATGTGTTTGTGTATATGATTGAGTGTTTGTAAGTGCTTAAGTACGTTGGTGTGGATAGTAGATTATGATAATGTTTTTTTGCTGTTTGACGTGTGGGGAGAGTAGATTTGGGGTTTGATTGGATTGCTTTGCGTATGTGGATAGTATATTATTTGTTTAATAAAATTTTTTTAGAATAGTGATGGGTAGTATAAAAAGTGAGTGTTTCTTTTAGGTCCGCGCGTTTGTTTGGTTATGATCTAGGTAAAATCAATTTTGTTTTAGGGGATGTTTTCCATCACGTCCGCGCTGTCAGTATAAATTAAAAATCGTTCGGCAGTCTAGCTACCCTTGTTGATTGATCAAGAGAATGAACACCAGAATTGTAAAGCTTCTAGAACTCCAGATGCACCTGGAATATGCCAGGCGCATATTAAATGAACTGGCCGCGGAGGCCATCGTAGAAGAGGGAAGGAGGAAAGAGGAGGAGGAAAGAAGAAGACAAGAAGAGGAGGAAAGGAGAGAGGAAATTTCAGAATCCCAGAGACAGAAAATTGGGATTCTGAAGCCACTTATCCCGCCTCTGCTCTCCCCCAAAAAAGAGTGAAAAGAGACTGGGGAAGAAGATGTGTGTGTGGTGCCAGGCCAGGAAGGTGCCAGCATTAGATAGGTGCATCTGGAGTTAAAAACAAACAGCCCTTTTCAGGGCTACCCAAACCTTTAGAAAAGAAATAGTAATCGATTTGCCAATGTGTGTATGTAGAGTAGTGTGAATATAAACACTGACTCTTTTTTTTACTTGTGTGTGTGTGTGTGTGTGTGTATGTGTGTGAGTGTGTTTGTAAGCGCTCACGTACGTTTGTGTGGATATTAGATTATTGGATTTCATTATAATGCTTTGTGTGTGTGTGGATAGTAGATTTGGGGTTTGTTAATTGCTGCTTCACTTATGTGGATAGTATATTATATGAAATGAGAAAAGTAGGGGATGTTTTCCTTCACGTCCGCGCGTTTTAAGTGATAATCGAGGTAATATCAATTTTGTTTTAGGGGATGTTTTCCTTCACGTACGCGCTTTCACTGTAAGAACACACAAGGTTTGATGTTCGAACCATTCTACGGAATAATAAAAACGAAGATGGTGGTTGCAAGTGAGTTGTTCAACAACTTGGTACATATATACAATTGGATAATGGATGGTATCTATGTAGTGGAGAGACTAGAAAAAGAATGGAAGATAGCAGAGTATCTGGACTACGCTAAATGCCTAAACGTAGCAAAAGAAGTGATAGCAGAAATGATAGAAGAGGAGGAAAAGAGATTGAGAGGTATGATAAATCCCACCTAAGTCAGAGTGGGAAGCCTAAAGGAAGAACTTGACAATGCAAGCAAAGTCAGGTGCTTTCTTGAAAATATGTCACATGGGACAGAGTGCTCTTTTGTGGAGAGAGGGCAGGACAGACTGGAGAAAGGAGAGGAGTTGATGAGAAAAGTGATGGTGGTAGAGGTAAAGAAGATTAAGAAGAGATGGAATAAAGAAAGAAAAGATCAGGAAAACAAAAAGAAACAGGCAGATTTTGAGAGGCTCAATCAGAATTGGATCAAAGTCCAGGAAAAGTTTAGAGCCTTGGGCCATCCAGACTGGATGCCAGAGGAGAAAAAGAAGAAGAAAGGAATAATGGAAAAAGTGAGGACTTGGTGGAAGAAGTGGAGGAGTTAGAAGAAGAAGAAGAAACCCAAAGGCCCTTTTCAGGGCCACTCATAGGTCTCGAAAAGAGATTGACTTTCAATTGCCTACCCCTTTTTTATTTTTATTTTTTTTTATTTTAAAAAAAAAAACAAAAAAAAAAAACAAATCCCCTGTTCCATTTCCCCTTGTCCCTAGAATTGCTTTTTTTTCTCCCATGTTAAATTTCCCTTGTCCCTAGACTAACCCAAAATAGATTCCCATGTTAATTCCCATTGTCCCCAGAGTGACGGGCCAGTTTTCCCCATGTTAAATTTACATAGTCCCCAGAGTGACGGTACCTTGTTTTTAATGATAAGTCCCATTGTCCCTAGGGTGTCCCACTTAACTACTTACCTCATGAAGGCAATGAAACACTTTTCGTCATCTGCAAGCGTTTTTTGTCGACAGAAGATCCCACGTTGAAAAAACATTGTGAATCTTAAAGTAAATGGAAAACTTGTATCCAGATGTTGAAGAGTCTGGTTATCTCAAAGGACACAGCCATGCTGTACGAGGAATATGACAGCGACCCATGGTTTAGCATGAGGAAATGTTACAGGCAAAAGCAAACGGTGAACAACATTATTACTAGGCAGACCTCATTCTACGTCAACTGCAAATCCTTCAGATTATAAATTAGGCGTGAGTTCCTTTGACATTTCTTTCGAACAGACATTTTACTATGTTTATCTTTAATGTTAATATATTTTGTATACACTTGTTATTTACTGTGTTGAAACTATTTGTCTTTCAATGATTTCCATAAGTTATGAAATTACCAAACTTTAGTATTGTTCATTTTTTTTAACAATTTATCATTTTTGAATGCTAGTTTTACAGCATTTTGTATATTGATTTGTTTAAGTGAAGATCTTGTTTTTCACATATAAGAAAGTGCGAATACAAAATGAATTATTTTAATGCCTGAGAGTTATGTACGAAGTGTGAGGACTGAGCTTTCATTAATACAACTTTCATAAACACATAAAAAATTTATGTATGTTTATAGTATATAAAGTATAACAATTATATTTATAGTTTTGTCAGATTTTATAGATTATATACATGATTACGGGAAATCAATATTGCGAATATATTGCTCAAACCGAGTAATTACCATTTGTTATGTATCGGTGTCATTCATTCTGAACAGTGTTCACATGACTTGATGCTACCATGGCAAAATATTCCCCCCCCCCACCATTCTTATCTTAGGACATTTTGGAATATATATCTTTAGGTAATTGCGATAGGAATAATTTTGTGTATTATGCGTTGGGGTCATGTTTCTTCGTACGTAGCGTGAAATAAAGCTTGGAACTGAATACTGATAAGTCATACAAATGCTCAGCTGGACAAAATGAAATTGGAGCCCTGTAAATGTGTAGTCGATAGCTTGATTAGAGGAAAATTATTTGTGGCATTAACGCCATTCAAAGACCAACCCTGGAATTGGCAGCCAGTGTTGTCGCCAGGTCCTTGATAATATGGAAAATATCGATTTCAAGCAAAACTCAGCAGTGGCCTGGTTATTAGTTTCTCAATCGGTAGTGAGGTGCTTCTAAGCCTCTGGCGTGGGACAATGATTGTCCACGATTTTTGTTAGTGTAACTCTAATTATTATGGGGTTTTAATTTGTATATATTTTTTATTATTTTGCATTGGTGTTATTGTCATTACTTTTGTTCCACGTTTGCTCATTTTGATCGTACTGACTAATTGAAAACGTCACTAGTATTTGTTCTATTTTATTTTTTCGCCGTACTTCTCTAAAATAAAATAATACATTCTTTAATGGGATTAGCCCCTATATTTTTGTGTATATTCTAATTACATTCACTCAATCTACCAATTCATAGGACAAATGAGGTGTTTTACGGGTTTTAATTTGAAATGTTCACTCAACAAATTGAAAAGGCACAGGTAATTTAGATTATAACTAAAGATTTCCTGGGTTGATAAAATGTGGTGAAGTTTGCAAGGACAATGTCATTACATAATGACCCAGCACACCGCAGAAAGGCAAACACAGTGGATAGATCTGAAAATTTTACATTTTACTAAATACGTCCAACACGCGCCGGCAGGGTTGGTCTTTTGATTTTGTAATTATGGAGTACATTGTATTGCACCATACATTTACAAAGTTCATATTTGTATTTTGTAATATTGAAGGACGTTTTCAACTTCTCATAATAATAAAAAAATTGGAATATATTACAATTAATTATTTTTAACTGAGATTTTCCATATATTTTGTATTAAATTGATTTGATCTTCCTTGTTAAAATTAGGTTTATCAGCTTCTCAGTCTATGTATTTACGCATTAGTTTACTCATGGATACATGCAGACTTACACATACATACATACATACATACATACATACATACATACGCACGCACGCATTCATACATACATACGTTCCCGTCTGTCATCATGTCTATCCATGATATACTTTCCAGCCTACCTCTGCTTTTCCTTCTATCTACACATTCCGTTCTTCACTCCAATATATGACGGGTAATTAAAAATTTCTGAATATTGTCTTACAAATCGTTTGTTTCGTTGAACTTGTCAATAAATGTAATGCTAATCGATATGCAAAATAACGTTCCTTAAAATCAACTGCACGCAAAAAGCTGCAAATATATGAATGTGCCATAAATGACAGCGACGTAATAATTATCGTCGAAAGAGAAAAATGTTACTACTGTGAGAAGAGGATGCTATACAAATCTGGCTGTTTGGGTGTGGTACTCTCAGAGATCTCTCAGGACAGGCTTGGATACAGATGACGGATAGTCATATCCTATAAACTGAGGCCATCGTTTTAAATATGGTGGCGAGCTCGTGGAAGACCTTAGTCTCCGATTGGTCAAGCGGTTAGTGGATACTATGAAGGAAGGACCTGATGAAAATGTTCAATACATGGTGGAAACTGTTTCTGTTGTCACAGGCATAAATTCTTCAGCTATTTTTAATATACAGAATAATAAGTTGATGCTCAGAAATCAGGCCCGGCCCTAGGATGTGCGAGGCCCAAGGCATCATGCAGGGCCAAATGCAGCAAAAGCTATGAGCGGGGCCCAAGACAACACAAAATGCGTTGCGGAGTTGATTTCCTGAAAGCTACAGGGCCCAAGGCGGTTGCCTCATTCGCCTTGCTCTAGGACCGGGCCTGTCAGAAAGGTTTGCGCACGATGGGACAACATTTGTTGACGGGTGATGAAAAACAGACAGGTTGATAGCGCCTAAAAGCTACTCTCCAAATCTGAAAAGAATGACCAAATACATCAAATACATTTGAATAAGATTGTCAAACAATGTTTTGATTATCGAAAACGAACTGAAAAAAAAAAAACTCGTTAAGCATAGGTGGACTGTCAAAACAGTTTTATAGCCATTGGGTTTCGATGCAAAAGGCACGGTCGTCAACGTACCTTTATCAGCTTCTGCTAGTGATACTGGACATTTGCGTGCCTCCGTAGAGTTGCCAAAAGTTGTGGAACGGTACTAAAATACTTGTCATTGCACCCGTACCCAAAACGTCTACTTAATGCCAACAAAATGCAAACTTCATGAAGGAGCACAGCATCCAAACATTGCGACTTCCTCCATTCACCGCTGATTTAGCGCCACTTGACCTTTGGCTGAATATCTTTATCAAGATTCGCTGATTAGCGGACGATTGGAAAGACACCATTTTGGTTGGAAATGCAGTGTTTTCCACTTCATGAGCAGCATACCAAAACTGTGAATGAGAAATGGTATTTAATAATTTGGATTGTTAGACCAAGAAAGAGTGTTGAGGTGCATGGGGAGTATTTGTTGAGAGCACAGACTGATCTACTGCTCACTAATAAAGAACTGTATTGTACAGAGAAATAATATTCAAAACATTTTAATGGGGATTTTTAAGGGAAGTGCTGATGAGTGTGGATGACGCAATATGAACGAAAACTGTTATGCTCACGAAGCAAAAGTGCCGAGAGGCGAAGGAACACAAGCCTGTATTAGCTTTGAAATAGAAACAAACCACGATACAACGGTTGTGAAAAATATGGTGATGAAACTGTGCGAAAAAGAATTCTCAAAGTAAACAAAAAAATTAACGGAATTATTGTTCAATAATGAATGTGGAGTTTGGCATACGTTGAATGTTCGGTACCATTTTTTTTATTGGCCTCGTTGTTTTTGTAGAGAAGAATTCCTAGATTTTATATATTCTGCTGAGATGGCACACATGACACAGTGTCCGAGCGAGAGAGGTGTGCATAGAGTTAGAATCACTGAATGGAACGTGAGCAGATTATCCAAGGAGCGGCGATTAGCGTTTTCAGTTAGAGAAAACATTCTGCCTGCTGAGAAAGGTGCATGATCGTATTACAAACTATGAGGCAGAAATTAGAGCAGTGGAGGAGAAGGCGAAAGATTCCACTGTACGCAACTTTGATTCCGATAAGTATTGGAAATGAGCTGGTATCGCAGTGTTTTGAGAGGATAAAAATCAGCCGCATGGAAGAGGAACCCGCTGCAGCTCAATGTAGACTTACCGGACAGCAACAAATACATCATCAGAATTTTAAAAGCTAAGTAGGAGCCTAAAAATAGGCTGCAACGGAAAGATTTGACCCAGTAGAGGCGGAAGCGAGAAAGTGGTTATTCATCTGCTAACAGGGTGACAAAAGGCCGACATTTTTGGAAGCCCATGACAACATCTATGTTGGAGGACCTTCACGGTCATGAGCTGAGTTATAGCGTGAATGACTCTGGATTAGCTCTGATGGCCACACGGTACTAATTGTATATAAAAATGGGAACCAGTCTAGAAATGGGTGAAGATGGGATAAAGTATATAGGGGTTTGGCTGGCCAGGGATGTTTGATAATGCATATTATATTGTAGGAACACTAATGCTTTGAGAGCTTAGACTAGTTGTAACTGAAAAATTAATAAAGATATATTTTTATTGATCGAATTTCTGTCCTTTAACAGTAATAAGTATGGAACATTCATTACTGAAATTATCATATCCTTTTCTCGGCACAGAAGCTGTCATCCAGGATACATCATTACTGATAAATATAGGTTTGATCAAGAATACTCAGAAATTTAAAGTTACTGAATTTTTTATATCATGTTGTTTGCATAGGTTTACTATGGCAACTGAATTAATATTGTGAGTCCTGAATCCCACAACATGAAAGTGCTCTTAAACCTCATAATGGCTGTGTGATATCCTGGTAGCTTTCTGGGTATGGGAAAGTGCTCCCATTACTTTGAACGGTTTGGCCATCCGCAAAACTAAATGACAAAGGAAGCGTTTAAAGGCGAGCTTCCAAAAAAGGCCTAATACGTTTTCCACAGGAAAAATCGTGCACCTTATTCTCCCAGATTTCCATCAGTTATTCCAGCCTCGTTTAGTCGTAACTTGAGCTCAATAACAGAAGGCGAGGCCGTCAGGAACCAATGTGACTGTGATCCAATTGCACTTCTGCATTTTGTGGTTGATAGTGGAGTGCATACTCATCTACATGTAGCACATGCCATAACTTTCTTTAAAAACAGACGATAGTTTTACTTCCGAATAAGAAGAAAATGGATAGAATTATTAGTAGTAAGATTACAGCTAGTGGCGTGAATGACTACAAGCCAATGACCCGATGGCTATTTACTGATGAGAGTGGGCTGAAATATTTAGGTGGCGCTCTACAGTTACGCACTTTGCATAGGGTTAGATTTTTAAAGAAAAATAACTTCCCCGGTCTTCCTCAATAGCTATAGCCATTATTTAAAAAGCGACCTTGTATAACGTAGGTATTGTCCAAAAGAATTTTTAATTTCCTTTATTTGGTACATGACTGATGATCCAATATGGATTATAGAGTATACAGCTTGGCCTTACTTCAGAAGTGCACTTTTCAAAAACTGCTAATTCCGCTTGGCCATTTTCACTTCTAGACTTCAAAGAACATATTATAAAAAGTGCCGATTAACTATTTGTTACATTTTACATTTATGATAATTCGTTCATTGCACTTTTAGAAGCTGGTATTGTCTACTCTGGCAAAATGTCTTCTCTCATTTTAATAGTTACTAAACATGGTGTACTTTACACTAATTCAGGCTGAGCCTTTGAGCACAACGGATCAGTCACTTTGGTTAGCTGTGTGCTTATATCATCATGTACAATTCCCATAAGTATAATATCCATAGAAATTTCTGCCACGGTACATGAAAGTAACATAGACGCATACCAATATTATATCCACTGTGCATGTTGCAAATGCGAACAACTTCACCTTACATCCGCCACTATCTCAGAAGCTCATAATATATGTCGGGTGCCCGCTTAGTACACAGCTGCCATCAAGGGGACAGCTCTTTTATAGGTTACGACAAAAAACCGTATTTATATACCGTGATGGATCGTAGAGGCAAAAATATCATCGCCAAGCATCAATACTGAGAAATGTGGGCAAGTAGTCTTATCAGCATACTATATGTATTTCTTAAAGTATCACAAATCGAGAGGTTGACAAATGTCACGCTGAAAAGCCCTTTTCCTTAGACTCCGCCGTTTTCGACCGTAAAGTTCACATCGTTTCCAAATGAGGTGTTCATCTAATCTGGCTGTCCTCAATTGGCAGATAGTCTAAGGTTCATAATCTATATTGTTTTCATAAACTCTTAAAACTTGTCTCACTCTCTTATCTTGGTTACCTTCTGTTGGTTATTGAGACAAACATGTATGTGTTGGAAATAGGAATATTGTTATTCGAATTAATGCCATACTAGAGATAAGTAAAAACCCACTCTTTATTTATGTTTGATATTCACTCTAGAGTTCAATTAAGGACGAAATTAACTACTCTATCTTATGAAGTACGACACATCCGGGACTAAAACAACACAAGTTATAGTTTATAGTATGTAACAGCAACTCATCTATTTTACATACCAGAGTTTGAAATAACGGCAGTCATTTGCACGATAATTTATACTCTCGTGATTTGCGAGATAATATATTACGTACATGTGATCATGATAAAGACTCGGTATGTAATTATATATTTACTTGCAGATACTGCATTGAAAAGCGTAAGAAATAAGTTCAAAATTTAAATCAGCGACCGTTCTTATTCCCTTCTTTGACTTGATCCAGTCATATATTAAAGACATGAATAGAAATAAGTAGTGTTAAAAAGTTGATTTCTCTGCAAAATAAATTTTGGAAAGATACGATATTCTTCATTTTTACATGACATATTAGTATGTGTATTCTTGTCCAATTTCTGTCACGGTAAGTAATTTAGTCGTTTCTCCCTCCATTTCTGTATCATACATAGTTTCCTTCACATATAATTCTTTGAAGTAATATTAATTTAGTGCCTCTATCCATGTAAAAAAAAAAAATTATATTTTAGAGGAAGGGTTATTCTAAATTGTGGGAATATGTAGCCCGACCCTATGTGTCTTACATTTATAGCAATAAAATAGGTTCAAACTGGAGCGTGCACTGAAAACGTACCAGGCTTCCGAAGCATCGCAGACGTTGCCAATCTATCACTCGAAAGCTGGAGAGACCCGCAGCACGGAACGGAGGTGTTTATCTTGTTTACCCAAAGCACTGCCTCCCTTCCACCTCACCGCAATAAGCTAAAAGGTGTAGTGTATCCTCTAACTGCTAACAAATGTTTGTGAATATGTCTAGAGTACATTACATTTGCAAGGTAAACCATGTACCTTCCTAATCATTAACATGCGATGGTTCCGAATAAGGAGCAATGGCAACATCAGGTGGCATATCCATCCTTCGGGAAGGTTTTGTCTTCAGAAGAAGATTGTAAATCACCAGAATAACTGTTATTATTTTGTATCCTCGAACCAAATTACCCCGTAGTCACCACCCAATACCTGCTTCTACAACAAACACTGCGGTTGATTGTATAGCCAACGGAGGATACGCGTCATTAACAAAGCAAGTTCGTATGTATTTTACGTGCCCATGTTAGATATGGGAATTTTCTAAATCATCCTAATAAAAATAAAAGGATGTGTGATGTGATGCGATTTTGATTTTTAATGTAGTTTTAACAATTTTTCAGTCATATTGCTACGATGTCTGCAGTGAAGCAGTTTATAGTGATGTCTAGCACTGGGGCATCATGCCGCAGACATGTAGCATGATGCACCACCAAGTCACATTATCCTGACACCAGACCGACGAGTCCTAACACTAACCTCTTAATGCTGAGCGCCAAGCGAGGCAACTGTTAGTATAATTGTTTTAAAGTCTTTGGCATCACTCGGTTGGAGATTGGACCCACGACCTCTCGCATCCGAGGCGGACGCTGTAACCCCTAGGCCACCGGAGCGGTTGGTATAAAAGACTAGGGGTTTACATATCTACGTGTGATTAAATGTAACGCCACTCAGCATCTTAGCATACTGTATACTGTTACAATTATTTATAAATGTTTATCAAAACAGCAATAAGTATAATAATATTTAGCGAAGTCTTGCATTACGATGGTATATTCTGGTCTTCTGGGAGATCCACTAACTTGAGAACCTACTGCACCCAACCCCTCATGACACCAGAGTAGTGAATGGGGCCACCCTAGCGTCAATGGGAATTAGCATTACAGACCCCCCCCCCCCGGGCCACTCTAGCGTCAAGGAAAAATTAACATGGAGAAAAATCGTGGGCCACTCTAGCGTCAAGGGGAATTGAACATGGGAATAAATCGTGGGCTACTCTAGCGTCAAGGGGAATTGAACATGGGAATAAATCGTGGGCCACTCTAGCGTCAAGGGGAATTGAATATGGAGAAAAAAATCGTGGGACTGTCTAGCGTCAAGGGAAATTGAATATGGGATTTTTTTATATTTTTTTTTTTAAAAAAAAAATTTTTTTTTTTTAAAAAAGGGGTAGGCAATTGAAAGTGGGTGGCCCTGAAAAGGACCTTTGGGTTTATGTTAATGTATCTATTAACATAAAGGGCATCTGCGGCATCTTCTTGTCCTCAAGCTGCGTCTTACTCGAGGGCCATAAATCAGTGTCCTCTTGAGGCAACCTTGTCTTTCTACGTACACTCTTCGTATCAACAGACTGGTGTCTGACTTGTCGACAACGGTCCACTTGGACCGGACATACATGAGCATGTCCGTCCTAAACATCATTGAAGACACAAGGGTGGATGATTCGACTGTGGTCCACATCTTGAAGCGACGAGAACAGGTGAATCAATGCAGTGAACTGCGCTTATTTATAGGTAGAGGAAGGATTGAAACGGATTGACTTCATTCACCAATCCGAACACGCGTTACAAAATTCAGTCAGCCCGCATCCAATCCGAAGAGAGCAGTCTGTGACGTCACGTGGTCTATATAGATTCGCTAGCGCTTGTGTACAGTCAATCTATGCGACAGTGATTCAACATGACGGAAACTCAGAAAACGATCCACTGGGGTGCACCAGCAGGAGAGACCGCCCAAGGGAACCCGGACTTACTTTCAGAAGAGGTGAATTGGGATTTTGTGGATTTTCTTACCTCGCAAGAATTTGTTCCGGAACCTTCGTTACCTTCTTCATTACCGCAAGTGGAGAATTTTAGACAGAGACAGAAAGAAGAATTGGAGAAATTTATGCAACGACAAAAGGAAGCGGAACAAGCTTTTCTCCTACAGCAGCAAGAAGAGGTAAGAAAAAAACAACAACAACAACAGCAAGAAGAAGTAGCAGCAAAGAAACAAGAGGGTGAAAGTCAAACCGTCACGGTACTGTTGGACATTTTAGCGGAGTTAAGAAGTCTGAAACAAATGTATCAGACTTCTTTATCACGACCGAAGAGAATACGACCTTCCCGAGCTAAACACGTCAACCCTGTGACTAAGCCTACCGTACCACCCTTAGTGATTTCAACCCAATCATCAACATTACGCAGTCCAGAAGTAGGCCTTGGCCGTGGCAAAGGCTTAAGGCAGTTAAAGTTGATTGCTTAAATTCACCCCTACACCAAAAAAGGCCCTTTTCAGGGCCACCCACATTTCTCGAAAAGAGATAGCCTTTCAATTTGCCAATAACTCAAAAAACAAAAACAAAAAACAACCCATTTTACCCCCTATAGTACGTGTCTTTGTATGAGTGCGTGAGTGTACGTTCTTATTTTAAAATCAAAACTCAAAGACACTTACCTTATATAATTAATTTATTCTTTTATCCATTGTTACAATCCAATTCACAATTCACAACAGAACACTTTAATATAAAGTTCATTGACTTCTTCTTTCTCCTTTTTTAGTCTCTCTGTTTTTTGAATTTCTTCACCGTCTTTTCCTCTTCTTCCTCCTCACTTTCTTCCCTTCTTCTTTTCTTCCCCTGTTTCTTTTTCTTTGCCTCTTGTAAATAAAATTGTCTTCTTTCTTCCTCTGAAGAATCCCTCTCTTCCTCTGAAGAATCCCTCTCTTCTTCTGAAGAATTCCTCTTTTCTTCTGACTCCTCTTGTTTCTTTTTTGGGCAATCTGGAGACCAATGTCCTTTTTCTTGACAATAATAACAGGTATCTTGACTTTTGTCTTTTTTAGCCCCTTTTTTTCTTTTTTGACGGTCTGGACACTCTGAAGACCAATGCCCTTTCTTCTGACAGATATAGCAAGTACCTTGACTTTTATCTCGAAAGGAAGGAGAGTAGTCCGTCAGCTGGTCTGAAGAGAATTTTCTAATGACCCCTCGCAAAGCTCTGACGAAACGTTCGATTTGGCTAGTCTCTTCCATCGTTGTGGTCGGCTTGAGAGTGAAATGAATATTGAAAGGACAAGACACACACCCTTTTATATACGCTGGTCTGCTAGGACTATAAATTAGTCTATGGTGTTTAAACTTGAGTCATTTGACGTTTTGCACTCAAGATGAAACGATCCTATTCATTCGAGAAGAAAGAAGAAGAAAGTAAGAGGCAGAAACGTGATCTATCGCCTCGTACCAGAGCTGAAGTCATGGCACAAATTCATGCCAGTGATTTTGAAGAGGACATGAGTGAACCAGAATCCAAACCCTCTAAACAAAGTTCACCACCCTTAGTCAACCCTGAAAAATACTATTCCATTCGAGAGACGGAAAAGCGCTCCTCTAGAAAATTTAGAACCACGGCTTACAAATACACAGTGAAGTTTAAAGATTTCAAGGCTGAAGTACCGTTAGAGAAAGCAGAAGTGTTCATCACTGGGGTGTGGGATTCTTTGCTCACCACACTCAAGCGACAATGTCAACCCAAAGAAGACGATCGCTTGAGACTTTCCATACAACACGACGGTTTGAAATCCCCTGTTTGGATCGAGTTTAGCACCCCTGCAGAATTGACCGCTTCCAAAGTCATGGACAAGATTCAACACGTACAACAATCTAATGACCAGTTTGACATCACCGATGGAAAAGCCACACTGGACATGACCCACGTCTCTCCTCCTCAAGGGACTGGACGCAAAAAGATGTTATTGGTGGACGACCTTCGCAACACCAAAACAAGTCTCGTCCGAATTAACAACCCTCAAGACCAGATGTGTTCAGCCCGTGCCATCGTGGTGGGACGAACCTATGCCAACAAGAACGATACGGTAGAATGGAAAAGAGCCTGGAAAACTATTTAACAATCGGACCGAGCCAAACAACGAAACGAAGCAGAACTCCTGTTGCAACAAGCTGGCCTGTCCAAAGATACACCCTGTGGCATTCCTCAAATGCAAAAATTGCAAGATGCCCTAGCTCCACGATACACCTTGAAAGTGCACCCTCAAGAAATGCGCGGGCCTCTGTTGTTTCGAGGCCAAGATTTTAAAGACGGAAAATACATTCATGTTTATTATCACGATGACCATTTCGATACCATTACCACTATCACCGGATTCCTGGGATACAGATATTACTGTGAGAAATGTGACCGTGGTTATAATAATCGAGAGCAACACAAACATTGTGGATCGAAATGCCCAGGATGTTTGGCCTCTCCACCCTGTCTGAGCGAAGGACCAGTGCCTTGTTCAACTTGTCTGCGCACGTTTGTCAGCCCTACCTGTTACCAACAACATTTGAAGACGCAAGGTTCACAGAAGAAATGTGCTTGTCAACTGCTGTGATTGTGCCCTACGTGTGGACAAGGCATACGTACCAACAGTGCCAAGGCACACCTATGTTCAAGAAAGAAAAAATGTCACATTTGTCACCACATCGTGGACTTGGAACACCAATGCTACGTGCAAAAATACCAACCCCCACCAGAGAAAGAGGACGGTCACAAGAAGAAAAGCAATTTCATCTTTTTCGATTTCGAATGCATGCAAGAGACCGGTATTCACATTCCTAATTTCTGCGTGGCTCATCAAGCGTGCGAGAAGTGCATTCAAGAACCTATTTTCAGTCATTGCCCTCACTGCAGCAAGATTCCTGGAGGGCGTGAAAAAATCTTTCGGGGACCGAACACGTTAGCCGATTTTGCACAATGGGTCTTAGACCCCATCGACAAGACGTGGAGCCAAGAGGACATCGAACGTTACAGAGATTGTCATCGTCATGCCACGGTGATGGCTCACAATTTCTCCGGATACGATGGACAGTTTCTTCTCAGATACTATACGGAACAAGGCACCGAGCGTCCTAAAGTGACTTTGAACGGAGCCAAAATCATTTTCATGCAAGTGGGACAAGTGCAGTTTAAAGATTCAATGAGCTACTTGGCCATGCCTTTGAGTCGAATGCCTAAAACGTTTGGAATGACAGAAATGGCTAAAGGGTACTTTCTACACTTTTTCAGTACGGAAGCCAATCAACACGTCGTTCTACCCCATTTACCTGAGGCTCACTATTACGACCCCGACAACATGCGTACCGAACAACGAGAAGCTTTCTATGCTTGGTACCAGGCTCACGCCTCGGACCCTTTCGACTTTCAGGAAGAAATGCTAAAGTATTGTCGTTCCGACGTGGACATTTTACGGCGTTGCTGTGGAAAATTTCGAGAACTGTTCATGGAACACGGAGGGGTCGATCCTTTGAAAGAAGCTTGCACCATTGCCAAAGCGTGTTCCTTAGTGTACCAGCAACGATTCATGCCTGAAAACACCGTGGCTGTCATCAGCCCTCAAACGACCCACTATGTCAAACGTCAATACTCGGTCAAAGCCCTACGTTGGTTACATTACTTGTGCGACAAGGAAGACAAATGGATTCAGCATGCCCGCAACGGAGGGGGTGAAAAGACTATCGGAACGTATTCAGTCGATGGCTGGGACTTAGAAAACCCAAAGATCGTGTACGAGTTTAACGGTTGCTTATTTCACGGATGTCCCGTCTGTTACCCTGACCGTGGCACTAAAAATCAGTTTTTACAACGAACCATGGAAGACCTGTACCAGGACACTTGTCAGCGGCGCCTAAAGTTGGAACAGAAAGGATGCCAAGTGGTGGAAATGTGGGAACACGAGTACGATCACCGTATGAAAACCGATCCCGAGTTTAAACGCCTCGTGGAAAGTTACCAGTTCATGGACCCGCTGAACCCGAGGGATAGTTTGTACGGAGGAAGGACCAATGCCACCTGTTTGCTGTACCAAGCCGACGAAGAGAAAGGAGAAGAAATCAAATACTTGGACGTGTGTTCGCTGTATCCCTACGTGTGCAAATATTGTCGCTTTCATGTACGGTACCGGCAATTGTTCACGGAACACATCGACCTGAAAAACATTCGACAATACGAAGGCTTGATCAAGTGTAACGTTTTGCCTCCCACGAACCTATACCATCCCGTTTTACCTCACCATTGTCAAGGCAAACTGATGTTTCCATTGTGCCGTACTTGTGCCAAAACGTGCAACCAAGACCAACCTTGTCAGTACACCCAGGAAGAACGGGCCTTGACGGGAACCTGGGTCAGCGTAGAATTGTTCAAAGCTCTGGACATGGGATACCAACTGTTAGAAGTGTACGAAATTTGCCACTTTCCCAAGACACAACAATACCACAAGGGTGATCCCAGTCAGAAAGGCATTTTCGCTGACTACGTGGATGCCTTTTTGAAACTGAAGCAAGAAGCCAGCGGCTATCCTTCTTGGTGTCACACTTCCGAAGACGAAAAGACATTCAAAGAGAAATACTATGAACAAGAAGGAATCTCTTTAGACAACATCGAGAAAAATGAAGGCAGGCGATCGTTTGCCAAAGTGATGTTAAATTGCTTGTGGGGAAAGATGGCACAACGACCGTGTTTATCCAAGACGGAATATTTGACAGAACCTTCCCGCTACTTCCAGATGATTCACGACAAAACCAAATACATGAAACACGTGGACGTCGTTCGCGAGGATTTGATCTTGGTCAACTACGAAGAAGATCTGGACTTTGTACAAGACGACCCCTTTGGAAATGTCATCATTGCGGCTTACGTGACAGCTCATGCTCGCTTAAAATTGTACGAAGCTTTAGAACTGTTAGGGGAACGCGTCCTGTACTTTGACACGGACAGTTGCATTTACATCCATCACCCGAGTCAACAGCACCCTAACATCGAAGGAGACCGTTTAGGAGCGTGGACAGACGAGCATCCCGACGACAAGATTCTAAGTTTCGTCAGTGGCGGTCCCAAAAATTACGGCTACGAATACCGGGACAAACAAGGAGAAGTGCACACGACGTGCAAAGTGAAAGGACTGACTCTGAATTATCGTACCAGTCGTGTGGTGAACTTTGGGGTATTGAAAGAAGCCTTGCAATCGGGAGAGGATGAACAGTTTAAAGTGACCACCTATCAACCGAACAAGATTGTACGTTTACCCACTCACCACATTGTCAGTCGACCCTTGGAAAAAGTCTATAAAATCGTGTACCAGAAGCGAGTTCGACTTCCCAATCATTTCACCTTACCGTATGGACACGTTGGTATAAAACATTGGTTGTAAGAGGATAGTCACCCGCTAGAAGGATGACTTCGCCACAGCAAGAATCGAGTGAGAAACCCGATGAGAACTCCAAGTTCAAACCCTACCATTTTCCAGTCTTCTTACCTGACTATTGTGATTGTGCCCGTCGATTGGACACGTTTCAGAAATGGCCTACGGATAGGGAAGGATTACCTTCTTCGCATGTTTTAGCTAGAACAGGATTTGACTACTTGGGACCTGAGTCAGGATTGGGATACGAGGTACAGTGTTTCGCTTGCGGACTGAAGTTACGAATGGATCTATGTATCTATAAAGATTCAGCTATTCTGGAACATACTCGATGGTCTCCGCACTGCCCTTACCTTTCTATGGCCTTTCCACCCATCACACTACGGTACAATTATGACGGTACCTTAGAGACGGTACCTTCCAGAACAAGACATAAAAAACATAAAAAAGGAAAGATGTACAAGCTGGAGACTGCATTGCGACTAGTATAAAAAGGGGGCTATGGTCAAGATCGATAGTTCATTGTGACTACCAAGACCGAGCGAACAAGATGAATACTTTCAGAGAAACACAAAACAGGTTGTTTAGAAAGGCACAATTCAAGTGTGAGGCTTCTGAAGTGGAATGCGATTGTGAGCCTTGCGATGGGTACGATGCTGTACGTTGTGACCTTAGCGATGCCGTAAAGCATCATGGGAACTTTAGTGTCACTACCCCTATCATGGAAAGTGATGCTGTGCGTGTCAAACCTGAGGGATGCGAAAGTGATGCCGCTCGTCCTCTTGGACATTTTACTGGGTTTCGTTTTAAAGGGGAATGTTCACCTTCACGTCTACCCCCCTACGGATGTCATCCAGCCCTGAGCAAACTCCTGTTCATGTCACCCAACCCTCATCGAAACGAACCTGTGAAAGACGAATATTCGTTTCCTGTGCGTTTGTCGGAATACTGCGACTTTGAAAATCGTCTTCAATCGTTCAAAGGAAAATGGCCTAAATATCTGGGAGGACCGACCCCCGAAGAATTAGCCAGAGCCGGATTTTTCTACTTGGGCGAAGGAGATAAAGTCAAGTGCTTCAGTTGCGGTGTGTCACTTCACCACTGGGAACCGCAAGATTCGGGCTACGTAGAACATGCTCGATGGTCACCGAATTGTCATTACTTACCCTTAGTGGGACCGAGACATTGAACTAACTTACCATAATCTGTTCATGGATACTTTACAAGAGAACATTCGTGCTTTGCCTGTGGAGTTGAGAGAACGCATTTACCGAGAACTGATCAAAATACAAGTGAAACGCAAACGCAAAGTTATTCAACCGTTTTTAAATTATGCTCTGTTCCAAAGTACAACAAGACTGATTATGAGTGGATATTACATTAGGCACAAAGGTAAACGAGGCTATTGGACACCACACAAGGATTCCAAAAACAGTGTATATACTTATGGATACTTTACAAGAGAACATTTTGGGCTTGCCTGAGGAGTTGAGAGAAAGGATTTACCGAGAGCTGGTGAAAATACAAGTCAAACGTAAAGAACAATTGCATCCGTTACGTCACCAGATCTTTAACCACTGGTACCTGAATAGTATAAGAGGACTGATTCGTCAGAAATTGTTTCAGTGGTCAGACCTTGTTAGTGAGTTAGTGAATGAACGAAATGTTCATCATTTTGGTTACTTCGAGATTCACCTAGAGCAACGCATTGAGGAAGACGAGTTAAAGGATTACCAACATATGTTACATGGAATCTACTTAGTGGAAGAGAAAACTTCTAATCGAAGTTTGAACTGTAGGTTACAGTATTATAGATTTCCTACTGGAGAACGAAGATGTCTGGGTAGAATGTACGTGTATTGCTTCCGAAACAAAGAGAGTACAAAAACAGGAATCCATGCCACGGCTTATGTCACAAGTGATTGAACAGATTCCGTGGAAGGAACTCAATGACCATATTCAAACCGTGGATCATTACCATCGATTATTACAAGAACTGTATCCATTCAATTTGGGTCGACAAGTGGTGTGTGTCTTAGTGACTTGTTTTCTGGGATTTCGTTTACCAGCCGATTCCTTGTGGACTCTTTACGATCAGTACTTACCACCTCAATGGCCTTAAATGGTCACGAAAGACTCCTTTTGCTCAAAGCCTTGCGGTTTCATCTGGATACTTCTCCACCTCAACAGGAAAAAAAGATTCGTCAACTTTTAGCTACCCAAGACGTGTATGACGATGTGTGTGTAGCTTGTGACTTACATCCCCATTGGACAGATGTCCGTGCCTGGAAAGAATGGGATTTTGAGGCTTGGACCCAAGAAGTGGCCCAGTATGCACGAGAGTTGTTCAAGGAAAAAAATTACTTTTCAACCCGTGTTAGTGACGGTGCCAGAAGAACCCGTCACCCAGGACGGGACTGTCGTGGACAGGCCTGAAAGACCCTTTCGGGAGGACACTTGTGTGACCTTACCCCCTACTATAGAACTGGTTAGAACATTACCCAAAACATGTTGTACAGACACTTGTGTTTATTCCACGTTAATGGTTATCATGTGCCTTTTATCCTTGTCCTTAAGCCTTTGGCTTTTATGTATTTGTGTCTTTCGTATTCATGCTTGAAACATTCAATAAACGTGTTCTGAAAAAAGTATATAAACTCTTGTCTTATTTGTTTTCGTGTCACAAGTGACATTTCTCACACTATGGCTACCTCTGCTGTCTCTGCTCCCTCTTCCTCTACTGTCAAAGTCATCGACGAACCCTTAGATCGTGCCAGTTGGGAGGCTTTGTATCTTCGCCATCCCTTTAACATGCTCATTGCTGGGCCTAGCAGTTCAGGCAAAACCAAATTCGTCAAACGTTTGATCGAACATAAACATCATTTGATTGATCGGCCACCTCAGCGGATCGTGTGGTGTTACAAAGAGTGGCAAACGGCGTACAGCCTCTTGCGAGAAAGTCAAGGCGATTCCATCGTGTTTGTGGAGGGCATTCCTAAAGAAGACGACGGTATCGTCTCTGACTCCCGTCAAACCCATTTGGTTATTTTCGACGACATGTTAGGAGAAGACGAAGAAGAAATTAAACTGTGGTTCACGCGCAAAGGGCATCACCGTAATGCCAGTGTCGTTTACATCACCCAAAATTTGTTTCAACAAAGTAAAGCCCATCGCACCATCATTCTCAATGCGCATTACGTGGTCTTGTTTAAAAGCCCTCGAGATAAATCGCAAGTGCAAGTCTTAGCCAAACAGTTAGGAACGCCTTGGCTGACTCAGGCGTACGACGATGCCACTCAAACGCCACACGCCGATTACTCGTCGATTTGAAACCTACGACCCCCGAGGATTTGCGATTTCGTACCCACTTGTTTCACCACTGGTGCCAAGACGGAGGGCCTGTCCTGTACACGTCTCCGTCCTCGACTTCATTTCACTCCACATAAAAAATCTATAAAAACCTCAGACCCTTTTTCGTCTGTCTCACACAGTTTGAACATGTCGTCCCTTCAGTCGCATCTTCCCGTCAAATTGATTCGTGCCTTGTATGGCATCAGTCGAGAAAAAAATCCACAAATACGAGCTCGTGTCTTAGAAGCTAGTCTCAAAGAAGTCTTACGATGGTTCACGGTGACGGCACGTCAAATACTCCAAGGAATCATTCAGATTCCTCATCAAACCAAACGCTTTTTCGATCGAAACAAAGTCGCTTTGGTCCAACTCGCCGATCCCCGCATCGACACTCAAACCAAAAAACAAATCATTTTGAAACCTGGAGGGAGCGGTACTCTAGGAGGGGTCATCATTCGCTCTCTCTTAAGATGGGATCCTAATGCCCCCAAACTTCTCCCCAAGAAGAAAGTCCAACGAAGCCCCAAGAAGAAAAAAAAAAAGACCAGGTCCCCAAGGAGAACTTCTCCAGTGGTGGGACCCTCCTCTTACCAGACACCACCCCGGAAAAAGAAAAGAAGCCCCCAGAAAAAGAAACAGAGAAAAAGTCCCCAGAAAAAGAAAAGTCCACAGAAGAAAACTAGTCGCAAGAGAGGCACTTCGGCCAGGACGCAACCTTACACTCGCAAACCACGACCTGCCACGGCAGTGACTGCGTCTTTGGCATCCTCACGTTCATCCACTTCTCCGTTGATGACACCAAGAACTGAAGAGTACTTGGAGACGTTGATCACACCAAGAACTTCTCCGTTATTGACCCCAAAAAGAACTTCCCCAGTGGCAGGACCCTCCAATTTAGCGGCAGTGGCTGCTGCTCACAAAGTACTTTCTCCCAAAATCAAAGTCCAAGAAAGATCGGGCATGTTACAAAGTTTACTGGATTTGTCCAAGCAAGAACTGGCTCGATTTAGTCCGTTGCGTACCCCTGCACGACGTGTCATGCCTGTCCTCAAATTGATACGACGTAAAGACAATCAGTGGCGACGCATTCCAGTATAAAAAAAGGTGTGTGACCAAGTAGGGTATCAGTGTTTTTTGGTGCTCCTGAAGACTCAAAGATGTCACCCTCCAGAAAACCCCAAGGAAAGAAAAGGAAAGGACTACCACCACGTTTAGTCAAACATGGGGACATGTTATCTGTCCTGTCCAAAGCTTCTCCACCTCTACGAAAAAAACTCATTCAATCGGCCTCCAAAGAGGTCATCGATACCGTGTGCGAATGTTGTTTGAACGTCTTGAAAGGCACGATCCCTTTGTCCAAACACCAGAAACTATGCTTAGGCAAACATCGTCACGTTCTTCGCCAAATGGTTCAAAAGAAAATTCCCATTCGTCAAAAAAAGAAGATGTTGGTCCAACGTGTAGGTACTTTACCCCTCTTGTTAGGTCCCATACTGAAAGGAGTCTTGGTAACCATGTTGGGAGGACTGGTGGGAGCAAGATAAAAAGGCCCTCGGAAGTCCCAAGATCTCACAATCGACCCCTGACAACCCCATGGAAGGACGAAAACTAGCTTTAGTGCCTTACAAACGATGGATGGAATACCATCGTTGGCAAGAACAACACACCCCGCATTTACCTCCCAATCCCAATTTGAGCGAGATGTCCCAGTTACAACACGAATTGCAGTCCTTGATGGATCGCCAAGATTTGTCCGAAACAGAAAAATCGCAAAAGTACGGTCAACTCTTGCAACGACTGCAACTCTTTCACCAGAAAGCTTTAGACGAAACAGCTCTACCCACTCTGAAAGATTTTAAGACCTTGATGAAAAGTCTAGCACCATCACCAGTACCAGTACCAGTACCAGTACCACCACTACCAGTGACCAAGACAGAAAAAGGAGAAGAAGAAGAAGAAGAAGGGTTTCAAACTCCACCAGAAAAAGTACGCAAGTTAACAACACCACCTACCTCCAGAATTGGATGGATTAAAAAGATGATGGCAACCCCTTCTTCATCACAAGAGAAAAAGAAAGTGAAGACAGAAGTGAAGACAGAAGTGAAACAAGAACCGATATCCCCCGCTCAGACATCCTCCTCTTCAACACCTATTGCTGGTCGCACACGCAAAGCATTGCAATCCAAGAAAATACCCCAAGAGAAAAAGAGTAGCATCCTCCAAGAGTGGGTGCCTTATTAACACACAAACAAACAAACACAAAAAATAAAAAATGGAAAAAGTCTTAGCCAGCATTTACTACGATCCCTCGCATCCTGCAGGTTACGCAGGAGTTCCAAAATTGTATCGTGCTGCCAAAACGCGACTGAAAAGTCTCCGTTTACCTCAAGTGCAACGATGGTTACAAGAACAAGCTACCTACACTTTGCACAAACCCATTCGACGCAAGTTTGCCAGAAGTCGCACCCGAGTGGAAGGCATCGATCATCAATGGCAAACCGATTTAGCCGATGTCTCTCATTTGGCCAGCTACAATCGTGGCTACAAATATTTGTTTTGTGTCATCGACGTCTTTTCCAAATTTGCCTGGGTCGTGCCCTTGACTTCCAAATCGAGCAGCGAGTTAGTGCGAGCCCTGCAACGAGTGTTGAAACAAATCGGTCGTCAACCTCTTCGATGGCAAACGGACAAAGGCACCGAATTTCTGAACCAAGCTTTCCAAAAAGAATTAAAGAAACGTGACATTCATTTTTTTACCACCGAGAATCCCGAAACCAAAGCCAGCATCGTGGAACGTTTTCAACGCACTTTGAAAGAACGCATGTGGAAATATTCTACTCATCACCACACTCTGAAGTACATCGACATCTTACCGCACCTGGTGCAAGCGTACAACCAATCTTACCATCGAAGCATCGGACGTGCCCCGCAAGAAGTGACTCCCGACAACGAAGTCTTGGTGTTTGAGCGCCTGTTTGGTACGTCCCCGACGAGGGCTGTCCCCAAGAAAAGTGGAGAGTTGGACATAGGAGATTGGGTGCGTATTGGCAAAACCAAACGCACTTTCGACAAAGGTTACTTACCTAACTGGACGACCGAACTGTTTCGTGTCACTGGACGAATGCATGGCCGTCATCCTGCCGTCTATAAATTGGAAGACATGAACGGAGAAGTGCTCAAAGGAACGTTTTATTTGCCCGAGTTACAACGTGTCACCAAAAAAGGAGACGACGTGTACGACATCAAAAGCATTCTCGAACGCAGAACCCGTAAAGTGGGCAAACGACGTGTCAAAGAAGTCAAAGTACGTTGGAAAGGATATCCACCCAGTTTTGATTCTTGCATCGACGCTTCGCAAGTCATCGACTATAAAAAGAAGTGACCATCATGCCCTTTCACACAGACGCAGCTACGTCGACCACTCCTTCACCTAGTTCTTCTGTGCAAGATTTACAAAAAGAACCCTTGTGGGTGTGGTGCGGAGAACTTGTGCCTAAAACGCAAATCGTCTTTTTCTGCCAAATCTTCGTGGTGTATTGTGTCATCGGGGCAGCCATCACCAATTTGAGTTTGCAGCAAGGAGACAAACAATTGTGGACCATTTTATTGAGCAGCTGCATCGGTTACCTGCTTCCTAATCCCTCCCTGAAATTCTCTTCGAACGGGAACCACGGGAACCTTGTGTCCAGTGCCAGTGCCAGTGCAGGTCACCACTCCAACAACAACAACCACAACCAGAACCCCATTTTGGGCGGAGACACGCCTCTGACGTCCAGTAACCTCTCGGACAGCCACAGAACTCTGGAATTATGAGTCACCAAAACCAATTTTACTTAACCTTACCCAGTGACAGTTCCATGGAGGTGTTTCCCAAGAACACGTTGTGCTGTTACACGGCTAAATTACCTCAAGCCATCCCCTTAGATCACGAAGCCCATTGGGAAGTGGCTTTAGTGGAAATCATTTACCCGACCCAAGTCCGCAATGTCCTTCCCAATCAAAATAAATTTGATGTGGAAGTTCATGACGAGCAAGTGCAAAAGCACTTGAAAAATGTCAAATATGACAAGAAAACCTATAATGAAAAAAGTCAAACGTGGACCTACCACTTGTTTATTCCCCCAGACTATTATTTTAGTGGTCAACATTTGGTCAGCACCATAAGCTCCAGGTTTAATGTCGTGTTTCTGAAAGCTTTGGAGCTTGCCCCAAAAAAGGTCACCATGGAGTACCACAAAGCAGCTCGTCGCTTCTTGATGAAATTTGAGCCGAGTAAAATCGTGTCCATTGTATTTTGTCCTGAATTGTTTGACATGTTGGGCGGGAACATGGAGCTGAGGAAGAAAGTAGAAAAAGACAAAAACGAATTACCAGTCATTTACGACAACGAGTCTTTTGCCCAGTATTGTCGTGCCCCGGTAGAACTGAACCAAGGACTGAATTTGATGTTTGTGTACTCCGATGTGGTGGAGTACAACGTGGTGGGACACACCTCCGTACCGTTACTGCGTGTCATTCCTTTCAAAGTGGACAGTACCACGACCAATGACGAGGAAGGTGGAAACACTTACCACGTCCACCGCGAATTTGTACATCCTCACTATTTGCCGGTCAACAGGTCTTATTTGGACACGGTCAACATTGCTATAAAAGGAGATCTGGGACAAAATATTCCAAAGGAAAAAAGTCACGGTGAAACTCCATTTTCGAAAACGGTTCTCTCACGACTCGTAAGTCATGTATCCAGTGTACCGAGGGGTTGCACGACAGCGAGGACACGGTTTAGGAGATATGTTAAAATCGGCTTTTCGTTCGGTGGCCCCAATCTTGAAACCGATGGTGACACGCGGATTGCACGCCTTGAAAGATGCGGCACTGACGCAAGGCAAAGAATTTCTCCAAAATGTCATCATCGACAAACAAAACCCTAAAGAAGCTTTCATGAGGGCAGGCAAAAATGTCTTGCTGCAAACGGGCAAAGACCTTTTGGGCCGACGAGACACACCTATAAATGCCCTGCACGCTACCGAGTCAGGCATTCAGCAAGGACAAGGCAGAAAGAGACGACGAAGAAAACACCCTTTCACCAGACTTCAAGCTAGAAAGGCCAAGAAAAGAAGAACCGTTCGAAACTTAGACGTTTTCGATTATTGAGAAAGAGACAAAAAAAATGATGCACCGAGAGTCTTGCGCTTGTTCCAAGTCGGAACTGGATATGTTTGCCATGCCCCCCACCATGATGACCATGCAAGAATCCCAGTGGGTGGAATTTCATCCCGTCTCCTCATTGACAGATTCAGCTCCCATCGAGTTTGAAATCAAAGGACAGCCCGAAGATTACATCGATCTGAATAGTAGTTACCTGTATCTGAAGGTGAAAGTGATCAAAACGGACAACACCAATCCAGGAGGCGATGTTAAAGTAGCTCCTGTCAACAATTTCATGCATTCCTTGTTCAGTGAAGTGGACTTGTACTTGAATAACAAACTAGTCATCAGCAGCATGGATACTTACCCTTATCGCGCCTACCTGGAAAATCTCTTGACGTACGGAAAAGAAGCCAAGAATACTCATCTGGATGCTTGCGTAGTATGGAAACCTGACACAGCGGGTACAACCACGTCGTTTAACGACCTAGCTATTGCACCAGAAGATGACAATCCTGACAATGCGGGATATATAGCTCGACGACTGAAAATTCTGCAAGGGCGAAGTTTAGAACTGATGGATCGTTTGCATTTGGACATGTGGTTACAAGAAAAGTATTTGCTGAACGGAGTGGATGTCCGCCTGAGACTGAATCGAAGCAGTGCCGCTTTCCATTTGATGGCCCATGCCAATGAATACAAAACTGTCATCCAAGAAGCCCGACTTTACGTGCGTCGTGTGGAAGTATTACCCAAAGTGGGAAACGACGTCAGTCAGACGTTGAGCAGAACCACTGCCAAGTATCCGATCCGACGCGTAGAAGTGAAAACGTTCACGATTCCCACTGGACAGCGATCCATGATCGAAGATCATCTGTTCCAAGGACAGTTACCCAAACGTTTGATCGTTGGTATCGTCAGGAATTCATCTTTCAATGGAGTCCACAACGAAAATCCTTTTGAGTTTAAGCATAACAATGTGTCCAAGACTGAAGTCAGTCGCGATGGCAAGACCTTGTGTACCCGACCTTTCGAACCTAACTTTGATCCCACAAAGATGAATTACTTTAGGTCGTACTTGTCCCTGTACGAAGCCACCGGACAGTTAGGAACCAACACCAGTCACGGCATTACTTACGACGATTACGCAGGAGGCTACGCTTTGTGGGGTTTTGATTTCACTCCAGACCAAGGCAGCGACGAGGGACATTTCCACCCTATAAAATCTGGCCAGATTCGTGTGGAAATTCAGTTTGCAAAACGAAACCCTGATGAAACGTTGAATGTCATCCTGTATGCAGAATTCGATAATACCATAGAAATCAACAGTTTGAGAGAAGTCATTCTAGATTACTAGAAACCATGTAAGACTGTTATCCCTCTTTACCTAGTGGAGAAACTTTGGAGATGGAATGTGAGGAGACCATAGAAAAAGAAGAAGTGATCATGATGAAGTCAAGATGGCCAGAACAAGAAGCCCATTTAGTCTCCTGTTTTGCCAAACACTTGGTCGAAAAAATGACGGAATTGATCAAGAAAAATTGCTATGGATGTCAAAACGATCATCCCAGTCAAATTCAACACGATAAATGCCTGATGTTGAGTCAAGAAGAAAAATTGGACGAGTATCTGGACGAGGCTTGGAGTCTCATCTCTGACGAAGACGTGTTGCATCAGTGGTATAAAGACTTGCGTGAACATTCTTGTCCACTATTAACCACTCAAGAGATCGATCGTATCGAAGCTCTCCTGAATCAGAGTGAGGAGACGAAACGAAGAAACGGTTATTTGTCAGACATTTTTAAGCAAAAAGTCAGGATCTAATTGATGACATATTATTACCTGTGAAGAAAAGAAAATAAAACACACACATCAATGGATACCTGGGAACTTTATTACCTTTTGAACCACAGTTTGTATACGGCTTCTTGGAATCCTGTCGTCTGTGCTAAAAATGAACTCCCTCATCGCAAACCTCAAGACCATCAAGCTTACATGATCAAAACGGACGACAGTCATCTCCCAGGAACCCACTGGGCAGCCGTTTACTTTCCTCAAGAAGGATGTGTGGAATATTTCGATCCATACGGATTGCCCCCTTTGGAAGACGATATCATCGACTTTATGAGAAGAAATGCTCAGACCACCCGATTCAATAATGTGAAATTACAAGGCACAGATTCCTTGGTGTGTGGACAATATTGTGTGTATTTTCTGCATCATCGCAGCCTGGGCTATTCCTTAGAACATTTAGTGACTCATTTTGATCCTCGTTATTCTTCTAGAAACGATGTGAAAGTAGATCGATGGTTTTGTGACCATTATGCTTATCTTTTGTCTCAAGCTAGGAAACGTAGTGTCCATCAATGGCCTAATGACTTCCAACAGTGGAAATTACAATTTCATTCACAACGTTGTCAGCCCTGTTTAAAGTAGACTGTAAATTGAAAAAAATGTTTGTCATTTGAAGAAAAAATGTTTGATGTTATAATGTTGGATTATTGTTAAAAAAATGTTAGAGTTGTTGGTTAGTGTTAAGTGATTTTTGAATAAAAAATGTTGTGTTTTTAAAAAAATGCCTTTGTTTTTTGTTTGGCTATAAGAATGTTTGATTGATGCTCTTTAATTTCGTACTATCTCTCTCATGTCACTCATTGAACGTTGCGGCTCGAAAACCGTAGAGGGATGCTTTCCTTCACGTCCGCTCTTTGACTTTAAGAACCGAGGCAGTTTCCAGTCTAACCATCCATTGTCGACTCATCCTCCTACGAAGATGTGCTCCAAACTAGCTAAGCTAAACGAAGCCTACGTGAATTTGCATAGGGTCAGACACAGTCTGATACCGAAGCCAGAAGAGATAGAGAATGTGAGGATGCTAAAAGTCACTGAAGACGTGATAGAAGAGCTCTTCAGAGAAGAAGTGAACACGGAGAAAGAAGAATGGACAGAGAAGTACAGACTTCAGAGACAGCAGCAACAGCAACAACAACAACAACAACAGCAGCAACAGCAGCAGCAACCTGAACCTGACAGAGGCTTTGTCGATTGTCGTATCGACACCAAACAGTTCTTCTTCTCTTTCCGAAGAAGCAGACCTATCGCCAGAAAGTCTATCCTCAGAGGACATTGCATTCTTAGAAACTAAAAAATATTGTCATAGCAAACAAGAAAACAGCCCTTTTCAGGGCTACCCAATACTCAAGAAAAGAAATAACCATCAATTTGCCAATGTGTGTAGGTAGAGTAGTGTGAATATAAACACTAACTCTTTTTTATTATGTGAGGGTATGTGTTTGTGTATAGGATTGTGTGTTTGTAAGTGCTCACGTACGTCGGTGTGGATAGTAGATTAAGATGATGTTTGTTTTTTTTTTTGGTGTTTGAGGTGTGGGGAGAGTAGATTTGGGGGTTTGATTGGATTGCTTTGCGTATGTGGATAGTATATTGAAGTGATTAATGAAAAAAAAATTTAGAATAGTGATGAGCAGTATAAAAAAGTGAGTGAGCGTTTCTTTTAGGTCCGCGCGTTGTTTGGTCAAGATCTAGGTAAGATCAATTTTTATGTCTTTAGGGGGATGTTTTCCTTCACGTCCGCGCTTTCACTATAAATTGAAACTCGCTGGGCAGTCTAGCTACCCTGTTCATTCGTTGACAAAACAATGAATACCAGAATTGTGAAACTGCTAGAACTCCAGATGCACCTGGAATATGCCAGGCGCATACTGAATGAACTGGCCGCGGAGGCCATTGTCGAAGAAGCAAGGATGAAAGAGGAGGAGGAAAGAAGAAAAAAAGAAGAGGAGGAGAGAAGAAACAAAGAAGAGGAGAGAGGAAATTTCAGAATCCCAGAGACAGAAAATTGGGATTCTGAAGCCACATATCCCACCTCTGCACTCCCAAGAAGAAAGGTGAAAGGAGACTATGGAAGAAGATGCGTGTGTGGCGCCAGGCCAGGAAGGTGCCACCATTAGATAGGTGCATCTGGAGTTCAAAAAAAAACCCAACAGCCCTTTTCAGGACTACCCAATACTCTAGAAAAGAAATAACCATCAATTTGCCAATGTGTGTAGGTAGAGTAGTGTGAATATAAACACTGACTCTTCTCAGTGTGAGGGTATGTGTTTGTGTGTTTGTGTTTGTAAGAGCTAAGGTATGTTTGTGTGAATAGTAGATTATGGGTTTGTTTATTGTTTCTTAGCGTATGTGGAGAGTATAGTTAGGGTTTTGTAAACGCTCACGTACGATTGTGTGGATAGTAGATTATGGATTTTGTTTTAATGATTTGCGTGTGTAAATAGTAGATTTGGGGTTTGTTTATTGTTGCTTCACTTATGTGGATAGTATATTATATGAAATGAGAAAAGTAGGGGATGTTTTCCTTCACGTCCGCGCGTTGTTTGGTCATGATCTAGGTATAAAACTAACAGTGTTTGCCATTGGAGCCCATTCTACGGAATAAGCAAACAAGAAGATGCCAGCAGTTTCAGCTTTGTATAACAAACTTATGGGAAGTTGGTATTGGATGGTGGATGGATTGAATGTAGCTGAAAGGCTTGAACAGGAATGGAGGCATGCAGTGACAAAAGACTTCGTCTCAAGACAAGTAACCAGCCTCCACTTAGCCATCAATATTGTAAAAGAAATGATAGAGGATGAGGAGAAGAGAATCAGAGGTTTAATTAACCCACCGTATGTGAAAGTGGGCAAGTTGAAAGAAGCCATAGTTTGTGTGACGAGTGTAAGGTGTTTTTTAGAAGACATTGTAGAATGGACAGATTGGTCTTTTGTGAAGTGGGGCTTAGACAAGCTTAAGAAAGCGGAAGAAGTAATGAGGAATGTGCTGACCGAAGAGGTCAAGAAGATCAAAGAAAAGTGGTCAAAGGAAAGAAAAGAAGAAGAAAATAGAAAGAAAAAGGAAGAACTAGAAAAACTAAACTCAAACTGGATGAAAATCCAAGAGAAGTTCCGAGCCATGGGTCACCCGGACTGGATGCCGGAAACAGAAAAGAAGAAGAAAGGAATGATGGAAAAAAATAAGAGGATGGTGGAAGAAGTTAAGGAGTTAGAAGAAGAACAAGAAGAAAAAAAACCGAAGGCCCTTTTCAGGGCCACCCATATTTCTCGAAAAGAGAATGACTTTCAATTGCCTACCCCTTTTTTTTTTTTTTTTTAAAAAAATAAAAAAAATCCCATGTTCAATTTCCCTTGACGCTAGACAGTCCCACGATTTTTTTCTCCATATTCAATTAACCTTGACGCTAGAGTGGCCCACGATTTATTCCCATGTTCAATTCCCCTTGACGCTAGAGTAGCCCACGATTTATTCCCAAGTTCAATTCCCCTTGACGCTAGAGTGGCCCACGATTTTTCTCCATGTTAATTTTCCCTTGACGCTAGAGTGGCCCAGGGGGGGTCTGTAATGCTAATTCCCATTGACGCTAGGGTGGCCCCATTCACTACTCACCAGAAGAAATTCCAACCACTTCATACGAAACCACACTGCATGTATAATGGGATTCTTCGAGGCCACACGATAAGCCTGTATCATCTATAATAAACTAGAATGATATGACAGCGCTAAAGGCCATATGACTTGCTTATGAATTGAGTATGGTATTCAGTTAAACATGTATGGTATTAACTGATTATCGTAAGCCCGTATTTGTTTTTAATCTAGCACTATATAGATATAATATAAATATAAATTATATATATATATATATATATATATATATATATATATATATATATATATATATATATATATATATATATATATATATATATATATATATATATATATATATATATATATATATATATATATATTGATCATTCTTGTCACTTTAGAGACGCCCTAAATTTAATCATCTATAACATTCATAGTAAGTCGTTTAGGATCGAATAAACAGCAACACTAGAAATAGCGAAAACAACAAGCTTTGAAACATTTAACAAATAATTTATTTCCCTGGAAAATACTGTAAAAATGAAGAAAGAAAAAAGAACTTACAGTTTCAAGGATCAAATCCAAAAATAATCCAAGAATAATCCACAAATAAAATTTTAGAAGTCCTAATATTGAAATTTTCTAATGATATCAAGTTCGAGTCCCGACGAAGAATCCAAGATGGAAGGCGATGACGTATGCTGTATCCTGTATTGTTTTGTGGTCTACAGTTCCTTGTGGAAACACAAGAAGTACTCCGTTGTTTGCAATCCGAATAAAAATTATTAAGAAATGTCTTTGTTTAAGAATTCTGTATGAGCACAAACATATTTCAAGAGAAACGAATTAGAATCCAAATAATCTGAAGGAAGATAAACATATAACTCGAAAACTAGCTAAAACAGAAGGAAACTACTTGACATCAAGCGCTTTTAAGCCCAGACTGTGAGATCTCTCTCTAAGCATCACTATTATAACTAAGTAATACGCAATTTTTAAAATGACTAATTGCGAAATAGAGGATCACGTGATTATGTTTACAAATAGAAAATCAAGTAGTGGCAGTATGACCTCAAAAGAAAAGAAAAAAAAACAATAATTTTACAACGAGACAAAAAGTTGTTTACTTCACTAAAACTATTTACAAGCCTAGGGTTATGCATTCAATACAGCCTCAATCTCACTCTTATTATTCCCACAATGCAAATAAATGTTTTAAAAAAATCTTGTTCACGTGGCTGTTACTAATTTTGAATTAAGGTCCGAAACTAGGTCAGCTTTAAGTGTTTACCAAATAAACTGTCAAGGAAAAACTATTTTCTGGAAAAGTATCGAGTTCCTAGTAAACAGAACTACATTATTTTGACATATAATGAAATTGAAAAATAGACAGATTTTAAAATATACAAACAATTGAATCAGATATAAATTAAATGAAATATACATAACACTTCCCCCATAACGACAAAGAAAGATTTATATGATAAAGCTTTCTTTTACCACAGACTAATTATACATGGGGTTAAAAATAACTCATATAAATTACACACAGTGTGCATGAAATAATACATTGCTATACGCGGGAAAGTGCGTCTGATATTAAAGTATATTTTCCCTTGATGTGCCTGATGTCAAGATTATATTTCTGTAACAACAATCTCTACCTTAATAGTCTTTGATTAGGGGTTGTGGTCACTAAACACAATAATCGAAGAAGGAGCTGAACTAAGGTAAACTTTAAAATGTTGTAATGCCCATATTGAAATTTGCAGCTGTAAGAACTGACGCGCTTTTAGGTATGGCTTTTAACTTGTCAAAAGCCTCCTGACATATTTCAGTCCCTGGGAACTTGTTTTTCTTATTCGATAAATTTTTCAGGCGTTAAGCAATTATAGAAACATTAGAACAAACATTTTGATAGTATCCAGCCATACCTAAATATCGCATCAGTTGTTTTTATTAACAGGCACGGGAAATTCAGAGATAAACTTGAACTTAGCATCTGTTGGTTTAACTTGTCCATGTCCCACGATGGGTCCTAGAAATGTTACACTAGCACGGCAAAACTCACTTTTAAATAATTAATTGTCACACATGCATCTGTGAGTCTGTCTAAGAATTTCCGAATTGTTTTTCTTTCCTGGTGTTGCTCTGGATGATGACATCATCGATGTAAGCATCACAATTGTCTAGACCAGAGGTAATCATATTCAGACTTTGAAATGTACTTGGCGATCCTTTCATCAGAAACGGCATTACTTTACATTGGTAATGTCCATCTGGAGTCACGAATGCCGACATTTCCTTTGCTCTTTCCGTTAGTGGAATCTGCCAAAATCTTTTCAGAAGGTCAAATTTTGGAAATACTTGGCACTTCCGGTCTTATCAATACAGTTATCGATTCTTGGTAATGGAAATTAATCTGTTTTTGTCACATTTTCACCTTCCTATAATCATTACGCATACGGAAAGTTTTATCTGGTTTTGGAACAAGTATGCACGGTGAACTCCAGCCACTTTTACTGGCCTCTATAAAATCATTCTCCAGCAAATACTGAATTTCTTTTTTCAAATATTCCTGTTTGAGAGGGTTCATCCTGTACGGGTGTTGTTTCACTGGTTTGGAATTTACAATTTCAACGTCATGGAACATTTTGTTGGTTCCTCTAGGAACATCTGGAAATAAGTGCTCAAATTCATATGAGAGTTGTTTAAGTTTATTTCTTTCTTACTCTTGCAAATGTAAAAGTTTCTGGCCCAGGTCTTTCATAATTTCTGCATTCCGAAGATTTGTCACTCCAATATCAGTAGAATCCGATGATATTCCTTCACTTAAATCTTCATTGTGTAGGACAGGTACAGCTAAATGAATTGCATGTTTAACCTGGCTATCTCTTTCAATATACTCTTTTAGCATGTTTAGGTGACAGAGTTGGTTTTGGTTACGCCTCCCAGGAGCATTTATGGTGTAATTTAAATCATTTATTTTCCTGTCAACTGTGTAGGGACCATACTACGTGGCCTGAAGAGGATTTTGTGGAACGAGCAAGAGAGCCAGAACTCTATTACCAGTCTGTAACCTCCTTTCTTTCGAGTTTTTATCATATCTTGGCTTCATGTTTGATTGAGCAGAGTGCAGATTTGCTCTTGCGACCTCACAAGCCTTTGATAACATAAACTTAAAATTAGAAACATAATCAAGAAGATTAATTTCATAATCTTCATTAGAAAGAAGTTTATCTTTCAATAACTTCAATGGTCCACGCACAGTGTGTCCGAAAATTAGTTCAAAGGGAGTGAAGCTTAACAATTCTTGAACTGAATCAAACCATAGTAAATGAATGCCTTCAACCCTATCTTTACCCGTATCAAAACAATATGATCGAATCATATTTTTCAAAGTCTGATGGAGTTTTTCTAATACCTCTTGGCTCTCAGGGTGATAGGCAGAAGATTTGAATTGTTGGATACCTAATTCGCACATAACTGGCTGGAGAATTCCAGACATGAAATTTGAACTTTGATCAGACTAGACAGATTTGGGAAGGCCAAATTGTGTTTAAAAAACTTTATCAAAGCTTTTACTGTTATTTTAGATTTAATATTCCTCAAAGGAATTGCCTATAGAAACCTTGTTGACGCACACATAATGGTCAACAGATATTGGTTACCTGACTTGGTCTTAGGTAAGAGACGAACACAATCTACCATAATTCTACTAAATGGTTCGTCAAAGGCAGGAATAGGTTGTAGATGAGCCTTGTGTATTTTCTGATTGGGTTTTCCTACCATTTGACAGGAATGACAAGATCTACAGTATTTACAAACATCACTTTTGGTTTTTGGTCAAGAGAAGTGAGTCAAGATCTTGTGATAAGTTTTATTAATTCCTAAATGACCATCCACTGGAGTTTCATGGGCCAGACTAAGTATTTCCTGTCTGAAAGATTTTGGAACTACAATTGGATAGTTCACTGACCACTTGTCATCAGCAGGTACCTCGGGAGGTCTTAATTTTCTCATAAGAATTCCATTTGTAATGAAATAACAGACAGGAACTTTAGTGGCTTCGGTTTCACTAATGATCCATTGAAACAAACAGGAAACTGTCGTTTGTCCGCCTGATTAGAATAAAGAGGATGAGTAGTTAAAAGAGGATCACTGTTATCAATACCCTTTGATTGATCAAAACAAGGAGTGAAGGTGACCTCATCAAAAGCCTGACCAACACCTGTGCCAGCTAAAGGAATACGTTCCTCGTCAACATCATTCTAAAGTGTTGTCGTTGCCATAGCCCTGGTAACTGCACAAACTGGAAATAAATCAGTGAATTCTTTTTCAGTTGGATCGACTTTCTGATCCAAGCAAGGCTTGTCAGTTAAAGTGGATTAACCACAACCTTGTCTCCAGCTAGGTCTTCTCCTAGTAATAAATGAATGCCCTCAACGGGTAAAACAATCACTGTACCGACTGTCACGGGTCCTGAGACTAATTCTGATGACAAATTTGCACAATGGAGAGGAATATCAACAAAGCCGCACTCTACTCCCTGAATAAGAACTCTCTCATTAGAAGAAGACTTCTCTGAAAAAGGCGAAATACCTGACAATAAAAGACTCCGAAGAATCCAAATTTTAAGGCGATGACGTATGCTGTATCCTGTATTGTTTTGTGGTCTACAGTTACTTGTAGATACTCCGTTGTTTGAAATCCGAATAAAATTTTTAAGAAATTTCTTTGTTCAAGAATTCTCTATGAGCACAAAAATATTTCCAGAGAAACGAATTAATCTTTCAAATCCAAATAATCTTAAAAAAAATTAATATTTAACTCTAAAACTGGCTACAACAGAAGAAAACGACTTGACATCAAGCATTTTTTAGCCCAGACTCAGGTCTCTCAAAGCATCAATATGAAAACTACGTAATGCGCAATTTCGGAAATGCCTAATTGCGAAAAGGGTTATCACGTGATAATGTTTACATATAAAAAAAATCACGTAGCCCCAGTATGATCTTGATCAAAACCAATCATTTTACTCCGAGAAAGAACAAAAACAACAGAACTACATTATTATGACATATAATGAAATTAAAAAATAGAAAGATTTTAAAACTTACAAACAATTAAATTAAATATAAATTAAATCAAATACACATAGCAGTAGGTGAAAACTCTTAGGATCGTTTTCAGAATGAACACCCTACCATAAACACAATCTTAGATAACTAACAGTTCTCGAAACACGGATTATTTTTATGTGCCGTTAATCTATTGCCTGCTTTCGAACTCATCTATGCGCCAAACTACATCATCCACGGTAAATTGATTATATTCACGGTACTACACAATAAATCGATATACCTGTTGGCAAAACGGACTAGTGCATATTAGGTAGCCAACGCAGATCGATATGTCAACATCCATAAATTGCCTAAACTGGATAACATGTCATAATTAAAAACACGAAGACAAAGCTACGTTCATGTTTAAAGCTGGGATACGTTTGCTTGCTCAGCATAAAAAAAAAAAAAACAGTATGATGGTGTTGTAAATAACATAGCTTGTACCAAGGGAAAGTGTATATCAAAATGTGATACAAAATATTCTCAAGTGAATTGTACGCCGTGTCGAGTTAGAGTTGAAAACTAGCGAATCCAAGGTTTGGAGCCTACATTGGGATCAAGCAGACCTATTTTTATTGTATTGCTGGTGTGGGCAGCTGGTACACAGTATCGATTAATTTAAAAATGTGTAAATAGATTGAATGTATGACATACATACATACATACATACATACATACATACATACATACATACATGCATGCATGCATGCATGCATCATGCATACATAATAATAATAATAATAATAATAATAATGAGGACTTTGTATAGCGCCTAATCTTTAGAAGCTCTAAGCGCTTTACAACATTAGACAACACCTATAAGATAAAAAACATATATAATAATATGATTACAAAAACAAACACCATGAAATTAGAAAACATAAAAAACATGCTGAGAATATTTAAGGTAGGAAACATTGTTAAGTCTTTAAGTTTGTTCTTGCAGTCGAAATAAGTGAGTTTTGAGAGCACTCTTGAATGTGATCACTGTGTCTTTGTGTCTAAGTTCAGTGGGCAATTCATTCCACGTTGCTGGCCCTGGTATACAAAAGAACGCTGTCCATATGACTTTGTTTTCATAGTGGGAATAATGAGTATACGATTGTTAGAAGAGGAGCGTAAGTATCTTGCTGGTGTATACACATGGGTGAGGTCGGATAGGTATGTTGGACTAGAGTCTGTCAGTGAAACGTAGCACAGAGAACAAATTTTGTGTTTGATTCTGGATAGAATGGATAGCCAGTGTAGGGTACAGAGCAGCGGGGAAGTGTGGTCTGATCGTGGTACTCTAAGTATGATCCGAGCAGCTGTGTTTTGAAACTTTGAAGTTTTTGGAGTAGATATTGAGATGAACCAGACAGAATTGAGATACAATAGTCCGGTCTTGAAAGTACTAATGAACACAAATGTTTTAGTGGCATCAACTGAAAGATATTTGCAAATGGAGATTATGCGTCTCAGCTCAAGATATGCAACCTTGCATATGTTCATGACATGTTGGTGCAATGTGAGAGTACTGTCCAGAGTAACGCCTAGGTTTCTTACATACATACATGCATACATACATACATACATACATACATACATACTACTACTACTACTACTACTAATAATAATAATAATAATAATAATAATAATAATAGAATGATACTAATAATAATAATAATAATATTATTATTATTATTATTATTATTATTATTATTATTATTATTATTATTATTATTATTATTATTCATAAGCATAATACCAAAAACAGAACTACAAAAGATAATTATAGGTAAGTGAATGAATAATGAACTAAATGAACGAATTGGGCTTTAAACAAACAATGATTTTATAGTTTCGTGTGTGTCTCTATTTGGGATCTTCTTGGTTTAAACTGCTTGGTTTCGGTGTTCTTATGCATCATTTTCAGTCAAATTCAGTTTCCTTCCTGTTTTCGGAACTTCAGTTGCGATGATCTATTTTTTTTTACTATACATGCATTGTCAAGTGCAAATATAGAATTTGTTTGATTCTAAATTCAATTCCCGTATAATTTTTTTTCTCAAAGATCAAATTTGAAATTTCTGCAACCTCTGTTCATTTACCTTCACTGGAGCCAAAGTTCGACATGATTTGACATTTTAAGAAATATGTGCCCATTGTCGTATGTATTGGGCAATACTTACGTGCGACTATTCTTACGTATTTCATCACGCAGGCATGAAATTCATCAGATGAAAGGTTGTTAAACAATCGTACTGATGTTAACCACCCACCCACCCCGATCCCGATGCCACTACCATTCCCGCATAGCATCGTGTCCAGGATTTATCTCTGTCAGTGTATACGTTAAATGCTTGTTGTACCAATCAAGACGCAGAGAACTTTGTTCTTCGTAAGTTGATACCGGATGGATTTACACCGTATTAGTACAAATAAGGATTACGTTTTCAGCAGCGGCAAACATATATTGTTTATGAATCGTAAGATAAAATAAATCCCATACATAGGCTGTAAAAGATTAATATGAACCAAACTTAGGTATGATTCGAAGAGTAAAAGGAGGATAAATTCTCTTCAGCACACTATCCCACCCGTTTTTCCTAAATGCAAACCTATTTGACGGTTATATGTATTGTTCTTCTTAAGTTAATACTGGATGTATTACACCGTATTAGTATAAATACGGATTATATTTTAACCATATATATATATATATATATATATATATATATATATATATATATATATATATATATATTATAAGAAACATTTTTAAAAAATGGTATGATTCAGATGATGTAGTATGTTGCAACAAGTGCCATTTTTCCATTTTCGACATTTTTACAACTATTTTAACCTATCTGTCTGCAAGTCCGATTGAACGATGCAGCACACTGGCATAGACAGTTTAACATTGTTGTCAAGGTAGTACAAGGGACATAACTTAGTTCAGAAACGAACTGGAACAAGTTATATATTCGGCGAATATTGCGTGAAAAGTCATGCGGTTTCCATTAATTGAACAAGTGTGAATATAACTTCTAAAGGCACACAAAATCAAGCATTACATGGTATGACGTGTAATCTTGGATGTTTCATATGTGAAGTTATAAGGATATATTTTACACATGTAAAACTATAGGATTTTAAAAAATATGGTAAATATTCCACCAATAATTATGTATATTTCACTTAAGTACATAATAAAGAAGGTGAACAGGAAAACAAAAAACTTGGTCATGCTCTCTTGAACGAACAACAGTGCCAACATGAACTTGTTGTAGAATATTGCTTCTAATAATTATCTGCAGGGTTTCCACATGAACTTGATTATCAATGCAATTTCAAATGTTACCTCATAAGTCGCGATCGGAGTGTATAAAAGCGGATAATATTTGCTTAGCTGATGCAAATAACTTAAAACATGACAGACTTTAGAATGGATAATTTCGAGATGACTTTATCCCTGGCATGCAACCAATCGAACACTGCTATCTAAATCGATTCGTGATTGACTCAATTTTTATCCTTTTAGACATTTATCTTTGATAGCTAAAAAAAAACTTCCAGCTGTTTTTGTCTGAAAGCTAAACATTTATATCCAATACCATGCTGAGATGTATTCCCAGGATTTTATTTTGAGAAATTATATGATGACGAAATTAGACAAAACCTGAGTAAACCACACGTTTTCCACTACCGGAACCGACCTCAAGCCTGTTGTAGCACGTATGTCGGAATGATCATTGGACATAAAATCGCAGGACGAAGCGCAGTAATCTTCAGTGAAACTTACTACTAGTAAGAAACATTTAGAGAGGATATCAAAATAGAAAGCAAACGAATTCTTCTGAACACCTGTAGCTACCTTGTGCTATATACTGTTCTAGTAAATACATTTTATTTGATTTGGTTCAGAGAATTCCTGGATAAATGTTTCACAATTTCATGTTATTCTTAATTATGTTAAATTAATAAAACTTTCTCAATGCAAACTCAAAATAGGAAACGTACCAGATGAAAACAACGTTTTTTAAGCACATAAAGTGCCAGAAATGTTCTACATTATAACGCTAAATAAATGTTGTGGTTGTTCTTGTTGTGGGTTTATTGCCATTTCTGAGCGAAAGACATGTCTTACACAGTGGCCAGTATAGAAGACACCGGGAAACCCTGGTAGAAACCACTGAACCACTGGAAGCTACTGGCAGCTTTATTACATAACCTCAATGGCCGAGCCCAAGACTCGAATCCACACGGACAGAGATGAGATGACAGTGATCGGTAAAGGCGATCAATTTAGACCACTCAGCTCCCCCACCCAATAATTACAAGTCTTCCTACATTATGTACACATAATGTATGGTAGCAGACATTAGAACAAGATTTATCTACATCTTAATCTTCTGAAAAATAAATATCTGAAATCTTGAGTGGAAACAATTATAAAACCACGCCCAATATGCAATGAATAATAGAGAGCTCGGAATAATGATACAAGTTTTGCTTACCATCTGACATTTGAATAGTTAGAAACATCTGCGTTAGGAGGAATAAATCTTGAAGTTGAAAAACTGTGATATTGTAAAATCTGTATTTTAAGAAAGTAAAGGAAAGAAAAGTTTATGATATATTTGCCATGTTATAATTTCTTAGATTTGGAAGATAATAGTATGTTAAAAAGTATAAACGTTTAGCATTCAGTACATTAAGAAACAATTTTACTTGATTTTATTTTTCCCAGCGATTAATAGAGACGTTATTAGTATGGAATATATAACTAGAAAAAAGTTGAGTTTTTTTACACTTGTACACGATTCTTAAAAAGGAAGATACTTTTTACGGACAACATCAAAGAATGTTTGTAACACATGTTAGGTGATGAGAGAAGTCTTATATGATGGACTATGTTTTAGCTGTATTGAGAGATGAGATTGTCTGACTACGTTTATTGTTTGATATCACATCACTCACTCTCCCAGTCCTACCTGCGCCGTGCGAACTCCACTATTGCCAGTCAGCTGCCGCCCTGTTTGATGTTGTCTGTTTACGTGTTTCATTTTGCCTGCCTCTTTTTCTCTTGCCATGCGATGTCCGTCGAAGAGCTACCCTCGGAAGCGAAGAATGTAACATTCTGCACGCATGCCCCAGCTATCTCCATTATATTGATCTAATCTGCGATTCTATTGTTTCCACTGCAGTTTTTTCTTTGGGGATTTTCATTTGAGATGGTGTTTAGCCAGAATATTCTCCTGATTGTACGAAGGCATTTGTTCTGGAATGTTTCAAACATCTTTTCGATGGAAGTTGTTTTCCAGCACCCAGAATAACATAAGAAAACACTGATATCGTTACCTTTAAAAATTAGTTTTAACTTGGTTGCCATGATTGGTTATTGACCTGCAGACAGTATGAAGCATGGCAAATTCCTGGTTTGCTTTGCTGACTCTTGTGTTCACCTTCCTTCCGCAGTTGTGAGCTGTGCACACCTTAGTGCCTAAATAGCTGAATTCTTCAACCTCTTGCAGTAATGTATTATTCGTTGTAACAGCTGATAAAACCAGGGATTAACATTCATAAATTGTATCTTCTCTCTTCTCAGTGTTAACGTTGAGGTCAATGCTGGTAATTGTTCTGTTGAATGTCCTGCTGTCTGCTGGAAAGAAGACTAGCAACATCTGCATAATATAGATCTTCTCTCATCGGTGTCATTGTCCACTCTGTACCACATCTTCGGTTCTATAACGCTTGCTTCATCAATCTGAGGAATGGAGACAGAAAGCAGCTATTTTTCGGTCTCAACCTTTTGTTAAATGGCTGAAGTGTAGGACTCTTAGTGGGAATAATCAGTATGATATTGACCATTTTAGTAGTATGTTACAATGCACTAAAATTTCTAAAGTAATACCAGGCGTAAGCTTTCTCAAATGCGATAAACACGGCCTACTGAGAGGTGTTCCATCGATTCCATTAGTCAACAATCTGTCTCAGTACGAAGACCTAGTCTATGAATGGCTTGAGTCTTCGGGAAGTTGGATTACTCTTGTCGTGGGTTGACTTCTACGGGGACAGTGATTCTTTTGAAGGTAATGCGTGAAGACTTTACTGGTTTAGTATTCGCTCTTTAATTGTTGCGGTTGTTAAGATCACATTTGCTCGGGAGCTTTGCTTGTTGTCAGTTCCTTTGGTATATATTTGCTGTTCGATAACTTCTGGAAAATCTGGCACACGATTGTTGGGATTCGTATCCAACGCTCAGCATTTCCACACAACATCGTCTGCTCCAGGTGCTTTGCTATTTTTTAAATTCTTGTCTGCTTCGTTCATCTCGCCTTCATTGCTCTCACCAATTCAGCTATCGAGGTCTTCTTTCGTTGCGTTGATGTCTACAATTAACCCGAATGTTTTAAAGCTCTAAAAGCTGCAGAATGGATCTAGGATATATTTCGCGTCGATGCTGATACTCCGCATGTCTGATCCGAGGAAGATGTTAATCAGTTTAACATTTTTAACCAGAGAGTAGGTGAATAGGTGTGAGTAGGTGAGTATTTTGAACGAGCAAAGCAAGAAAGGAACAAAAAGAAGAAGAAATGAAGCAGCAACTTCAGAAAGTAAGAGCAGAAAGGTACTCAAATCCAAAAGCAGGGAAGAAAAAAGCAGACAAGACCTCAAGAGGCGAGGAAGAAGGAGCAACTGGAAGTAGTTTTGTTACTCGAAGAAGTGGTCTTATTACATCATGCCCCAATAATGTCCTTGCCGATGTTGAAAGACTAGAAAATTTGATTGGTGGAAAACGAGCCGGTAATAATTCCCCAGAAATCGTTGATGAAGCAGTTGATACTTGTCAGAGATTATTTACAGGCGGCATCATGGACATTATAGTTTATCGGTCCCTCATCGAGGAAATATTTGATGATTAACACAGTGATTGAGGGTATGCAATTAGATCAGTGACAATAATAAAATAAGATGATCATACATAATGCTCAACGTGGACCTGTAATGGTCGGGGTGATAAATTCGTGATTACCTGCGTATAAAGCGATCTACGGGGATGGACTCTGTGATGTTGCTCAGGGTCTATTTAGAAGGATAGCCCCAAAAGCAATACCGATTGCAAAGCAACTGGGAATGAAAGCTATTGACGTTGTTCGTCATAAAGGTATTGGTGCTGTTGGTGATGTTGCCGGCAAAGCATTCTAGGCAATCATGGACAGACTCGCACGATTAATATGCAGACAGCAAGCGTTCCGACAGCAGCCAGTAAAATTACCCATAACTGAAGTTATGCCTGCAAATGTTTGTAAATTAATAAACCAGGCTGCGAATCAAAAGCTAGCAGAGTTGGCTGCTGTACCCCTAATAAGAAAAAGAAAAAATATAACTGCAAGTCTAATAGCAGGAAGTGGTCTGTCTGAATACTCAGCAAAGAGACCTGTATCTGAATACTCAGCAATGGGACCTGTATCTGAATACTCAGCAATGGGACCTGTATCTAAATACTCAGCAAAGGGACCTGTATCTGAATATTCAGCAAAGGGGCCTGTATCCGAATACTCAGCAAAGGGACCTGTATCTAAATACTCAGCAAAGGGACCTGTATCTAAATATTCAGCAAAGGGACCTGTATCTGAATACCCAGCAAAGGAACCTGTATCTGAATACTCAGCAAAGGGACCTGTATCTGAATATTCAGAAAGGGGCCTGTATCTGAATATTCAGCAAAGGGACCTGTATCTGAATACTCAGCAAAGTGACCTGTATCTGAATACTCAGCAAAGGGGCCTATATCTGAATACTCAGCAAAGGGGCCTGTATCTGAATATTCAGCAAAGGGGCCTGTATCTGAATATTCAGCAAAGGGGCCTGTATCTGAATATTCAACAAAGGGACCTGTATCTGAATATTCAGCAAAGGGACCTGTATCTGAATACTCAGCAAAGGGACCTGTATCTAAATATTCAGCAAAGGGACCTGTATCTGAATACTCAGCAAAGGGACCTGTATCTGAATACTCAGCAAAGGGACCTGTATCTGAATATTCAGAAAGGGGCCTGTATCTGAATATTCAGTAAAGGGGCCTGTATCTGAATACTCAGCAAAGTGACCTGTATCTGAATACTCAGCAAAGGGGCCTGTATCTGAATATTCAGCAAAGGGACCCTGAGTCAGGGTGGAAAATCAACGTTAGTATGGTTGATGATGACCAAAGACAGTATTCAAAATAATGTTACTGGTTTATTTACATGGCATATATCATCACAGCATGGTGTTTCTGCACCACGGCATACATTCATCCCATTTCAGAAAAATGACCGAAAAACTCACAAACACGACATTCAATGGTGTTGACACACTTGCAGTTTCTGAGGTTTCGCTGAGAATAAATGGGCATCAGGAACCATCAGTAGAAGTATTGCTAAGTTTTGATCGCAATCATGTAATACGGGTTGATCATCGGTTGATGACATTTATGGGGCGTGATCAGAATGTTGATCCTGGTTTGCAAATATTTCAGCGGGATTTTACAACGCTGTATCCAATCTATTAATTTTCGTTGGAATAGTTAGATTTATTCAGGCAATCTGTCGTTGATATACACTTTCGAACTCGTGTTCTTCCTGGTGGTTACAGAGCAGTCGCTGTTATACTCAGCGATAACTCAATGTTGCTTAAAGGTGTTGGTAGACAAATGAGAGTCATTGATGCCCCAGTAGAAAACATGTAATTAAATCACTCATGATTTTATAATGTCATATCAGCATGTTAGTGTTACTCTGACTCCTGGTCATATTAAAAAGCTACAATCAGTATTAAATAAACTCGCGAATACAAATATTACTGAAATCAGAACAGATCGCTGGTGGTCCAAATAAACTATCATTGACAGAACGTCAACTCAAGCACTTAACTGAAGCCAATCAATCAAAGAAAGGTATACGTCTTGATCTGTCTGCAGGTGCCACTAACGACACAGTCAAGACGGGTGGTTATTTCCACTTCTTGCAGCTATACCAGCGTTGATAGCCGATGAAACCCCATCTGTTGAAAAAGCATCTGCACTTAGTGCTGTTGGAACTGCTGCTTGAATGGAACTAAAGAAAGCAACATGTCACGGAATCAAGACTTCCAAAAAATAACGGAACGGTCTAGGTCTGCCAAGTACCCCTCATTCGTGGTACGGTCGAGGTCAAATACTTCCAGGCACACGTCGTTAGATGCAAATCGTCTCCTTCCTATGGCCAATTTTTATTTACTTGACGTTGTTAAGCGCTTAAACATCTGACGATTGTTTCTTCTAAACAAGTATTACTTTTGAGACTGACATTAATAATCGAAGTCATTTTGTTTTCACCTTCACCAGTCAGTCGCTGCCTCGATAGGCGCACATCATTAAGAGGTTAGTGTTAGGACTGGTCGGTCTGGTGTCACGATAATCTGACTGGGTGGGACATGTTGCTACATGTCTGCGGCATGATGCCCTAGTACTAGACATGACTATAAACTACCACACTGCAGACATCGTAGCGATATGACTGAAAGTTTTTTGTTGTTGTTGTAGGGTTTAACGCCATTTTTCAGCACACGATAGGCTATACATGGCGGCCAGTATTAATGGTGGAGGAAGAACCCGGAAAAAACCCGGAAAGAACCAGTAACCCACGAGAAGCTACTGGCAAGCTTTCTCACATACCCACATTAGCCGAATCCGAGACTCGAACCCAGGCAGACAGAGGTGAAATGGCAGTGCTTTAGACCACTCGGCCACTCGGAAAGTTTGTTAAAGCTACGTTGAAATCCAAATCCAAATCACACACACACACACACACACACACACCTGTCAGTCTTCTAATTAAGAGGAATACATAAACAGAGATGGGTATTTGTTAAGTGGGTACAAAAACTAGACAGGTAAGAAGACAAATGAAAGCATGAGCAAACTAACGACTGAACAAGAAATGAATGTAAGAAAACAGAGACAAATGGGAGAATTATGAAATAGTTTATTGTTCGTCCTTCTAGTGCCAAAATGAACGTGACATCACTAACTGGTTTGGTTTATGCGACCAAATGAGTGGCCGATCAAGTCCGTTTGGGCTCTGAACTGTCATCCATGGGGTAACTGCCGTTGTAGGAAAAGTGAGAACACCGACATTTTGACCAAAGGAGTGAACGCCCTTCTATTCGCATCATAGAAAAGAATAAATTGTTCAAGATGTGACAGGACGTGATGTGAGATAACATGAACAGGACTTGCCCCCACCACAGACTCAGGCGGGAGCATTTAAATCACGTATAACCAGTGCAGAAAAATATCCGTGAAGGATCTTGACATTACAATATAAATGTCATTGTAAGGGGAATAATGAGTATATACTAAAACTTATATTTGTACCAGTAACTCCCCTTGAAACATGAAATTTACGATATGCCTAAAATGATATGCTACCAGTGGATTGTTTTATAAACGTGTATAAGCAGCACTTAACGTACTACTGATGCAAGGGACACATACGAACATACGTATACCCATTTTTACCGTTTCACTAGCGTGCCGTAAGCTAAGCATTCATATAATACTTGTGCAGCTTTAAAGCATTCACCTGCCTACATGTCTCCACAGGCATCTGACACAAGCTTGATACTTAGATTTGTTACAATTTATTTTGTTTTCTTGAGCGATTTAAATAAATAAAATCAATTTCAATAAACATACTTTGAAAGTTACAAGGTACTCTAACAAAATACATGTAAGTAGAACTGATAATAATACGGGCTAGATAGCATGGTACACTGGATGATTGCTATTCATTCTTAAAGTTCTGTATAAAAGGCAACATTTTACTAGGAAGAAAGATTTCTCACATGCCAATATGGTCATGTTAATTTTTTAATGACATGATAAACTTCAGTCTTTTAAAACAATTAACTTTTTTTAAAGAACTTTTTTAAAAATAAATTATCGATAACTATCGTTCGTATCATGAAGTTTAATGACCTAAACATAAGGTCAGAAGTTGCTTGAATCACATAAATTTGCATATACTGGGATGTATCTTTGCAAATTATTAAGGAAGAATCTTTCGGATAATTTACTTTTGATTTGTTCTCCACAACAAAAAAGTCCCAGTGAGACCTTGAAAAAGGTGCTAATCATTGACAATTATTTTCTTATATTATGTATGATTGTCTTCTTTTTTATAAATGGAAACACTCTGAATTAATAGAAAATTATATTTTTTTAACTCGAACCCAAACTCTGGTTTTATCAAATTAGATCATTTGCGTATGCAGGTTAACTGCAATACACTTAAATTATTGCAAAATAACTTTACCGAAATAAAGTAACAATTTAATGATTTTGCTACATCTCTCTGTGTATAATTGACAGAAATATTAACAAAGTTAAATATAATAAAATATATTATGAGATATAAAACTCATAAATTTCATAATTCATAATGACAGTGTGTGTGTGTGTGAGAGAGAGAGAGAGAGAGATTGGGATTGTAACGTCGTTTTAACAATTTTACAGTTATATCGCTACGACGTCTCAGTGCTTCTGTTTATAGTGATGTCTAGCACTGGGGCATCATGCCGAAGACATGTAGCATGATGTCCCGCAAAGTCACATTATCCTGACACCAGGCCGACCAGTCTTAACACTAACCTCCTAATGCTGACAGCCTCCCGAGTCAGCTGTTAGTACCATTTTTATAAGTGTTTGGTATGATATATAGACTGAGAAAATGGCAGACAATTACATTTACGTAAATGTACAAAACATAGAGAATATCATGATTTAAGATCACCGTATAATACCAATATATTTATACAATATATACAATGTTGACGCCTGTGCATGTCTTTTCAAAGACTAAAAACCTGGGCGATATTTTGAAAATATGTTCATATTTTGAACATAAATAAAATTATTAAACTGAAGTATGATTTTGAAGCAATGTTATGATTATTTCGTGCGATTTGTTCGGCAAAAGAGCACGAATCATGGATCTTGAAAATGACCTCCACGAGAAGACATTGTACTATGTTTTGTTTTATATCCCTTTAACTGTTTGTATGGAAAAAGTAATCAAAAATGGCTATATAATATGCATAGTACATACAGATCATGTAGATACAGAAAATTCAGTCTTTTGTAAATATAACTTTTAAGGATATTTTCTCTTTCCTCCCGGGCGTTGTTTTTTCTTCATTTTTCATTTTTTATATTTTATTTTTTTTACTCTTAAAGACAGAAGTAGCTCAGGTAGTCAACATTACTGATTCAATAAAATATTACAGTTAACCATTGGCCTATTTTGTATCGGGAACCTTTGTTATTGAGTTGGTATTTTGTCTGCAGAATGTGTGACATTTACTTACATTTTCTTGATATGTTCCCTCTGTTTGTTTTCCTTTTGTATATTTCTTTTGTCTTCTTTGACCTGCGCGTGAATAGGATTCTTATTCACTTACCTTCAGTCTAAATTGCTGCTTTGGCTTAGCATTGGCCACAATGTTTTGATATCAATTTGGATAATAAATCAATCTAATCTCTCAGCACAAATTAGTGTAGACTGTTCAAATACATTTTGCAATTTTATTGATCTCGTACACTTCTATTACTGCAAATACCAAATATAGGTGTTTAATGTCATAGAATTTAGAATTAGTATGACCAGTAAGGCATGCACGTAAGAATACCTTAAATAGATAAATTCTTGAATAGAGGTAATAATTCGACCTACATGATTTAAGCGCGAGGTGGGGCCTTATTCAATGCTGTAAATTGAGATGTACTATGATAAAGGTTCTATGGAGAGTTCTTTTGTGCTTGATATATAGGCTTTGTGTATCTTCATTAATACAAACGTGAGAGGTTGTGAATTTGGTTAATATCTCATCACAATATTAATTTCAGACTGATTTCACCTTTTCTGAAGGTAATAATTTAATGTCTGCTTGTAGCGGGCACAAAATGGTCATGATATGCATATTTACATTTGTGTCTATTTTTTGTTATTAATAATTATCATCATTTGCAAATGATATTGAATTTTTTTTTGTATCAACATTAAGCAATATGATTTTACTGTGTCTTTACGCAGTGTAATCCTGGCTGTTTAGATCTGACAAGAACTGTAATAGTGGATATTTGCCATACCATAGTTAAATAGTGGGTATTTGCCATACCATAGTTGAATAGTGTATATTTGCCATACCATAGTTGAATAGTGGATATTTGCCATACCATAGTTGAATAGTGGATATTTGCCATACCATAGTTGAATAGTGGATATTTGCCATATCATAGTTGAATAGTGGATATTTGCCATACCATAGTTGAATAGTGGATATTTGCCATACCATAGTTGAATAGTGGATATTTGCCATACCATAGTTGAATAGTGGATATTTGCCATACCATAGCTGAAGAGTCTGAAACATAGTTTGCCTATGGTTTTCTGGAAAGTAAGGATTGTATTAATGAGGTTTACAAGTTATTAACAAACATAAACGTACCCTGTAAAGAGTTTTCACTTTATTGCAGTATCAGTTTCAAACGTAAATACCTTCGAATATAATAGGTAAGATATCGTTGTAGACTTGCACTAAATGTAGTTATCTCTTTTATACCTAGACACTATATGGAGTTTATCTCATTTGTCACTGTAATATATGGAGTTATCTCTCTTTTATATCGACACTTTATAGAGTTATCTCTCTTATGCCAAGACACTATTTGGGGTAATCTCACGTGTACATTGGCAATATATTTAGTAATCTCTCTTGTACGTGGTCACTGTTATCTCGCGTACTACATAAAATTCCGTTGCTTATTTTCTGTTTTGTTTTGTTTTCGTTTTCGTTTTATTTTCACTTTAATATTTGTGGAGATTAAGTTTTGTGATTCTTCATCAAGATTCAGAATGCATTTCCTTTGGCTTATACTCGCATTATCTCATCGCCGGCTTTGTCTTAATGGCAACCTAAATAGTTATTTGGATTTTAATAAGGTTTTTGGGGGATGGGTTCAGCACAACATAATATACATAGAAAGATTATTTAGTTATACATACATACATACATACATGGGGCCCCGAGTGGCCGAGTGGTCTAAAGCTCTCTCCGTTACGGATCACTGCCATCTCACTTCTGTCTGCGTGGGTTCGAGTCCAAGGCTCGGCTAACGCTGGTACGTGGGAAAGCCTGCCGGTAGGTTCTCGTGGGTAGGTGGTTCTGAACCCTGGGTTTTCCAGGGTTCTTCCTCCACCAGTTATACTGGCCGCCATGTATAGCCTATCTTGGGCTGAAAAATGGCGTTAAACCCTACAACAACAACAATCAACAACAACAAACAACAACATACATACATTTCATACATACATACATCTGATGAAACTGGGTGCTTGAACAGATAATAAATTCAACTTATGACATTCATCATAGGAAAATTCAGTTAGAAGCTTTTATACTTTCAAATGGCAAACACAGAAATATACTTGAACATAAGTACTCGGGAGTTATGTCCCGTCCTCTATAAAACGTTTGCTAATTTTTCTTTCAACATGGAAAGAAATTTAAATTGAGTGCTTTTTCAGCATGCCTCAGTGTGATAATATGATGAGAATGAAAGAATAATTACTTGTGTACATACGAAGGGAGACAAAACCAAATCAGTATCTTAATAGCTGGAGACCAGTTACAATGCTGAATGTTCCATAAGAAATAGCATCGGCTCAAACAGCTAATAGAGTAAAAATAATTTTGCATCGCCTTATAAACGAGCACCGGTTTATTAAAAACATCAGAACCTTGTATATTTTAAATCTTACACTTAAAAACACAAAACGCTAAGTTTATTACTACTAAATGACTTTGATTCTGACAGAAACATGGCTAACAACCAAGAAGGACTTGGAGAGATAATGAAAACGGAGAGCTCTTTGCTGACTCCTGTGGGCTGAACGATCGTTTGATTGGTGGAACAGTGAAACCAGTAGTAGCATCCATAAGGTTCTGTGAAAATCGCTAGATTCAGCAACAGAGAATCCGATCGCTACCTTGCTTCTATCCCGCAGATGGAAGAGTACTCTGAAGAATGCGAGAACCTGTAGAGGAGCAAATGTTAGCTCAGACCATGTGGTGGTGATGGAAAAGTCAAGATCAGAAAGACTGAGATTTTGATTTTTAATGTAGCTTTAACAATGTGTTTCAGTCATATCGCAAATATGTCTGCGGTGTGGCAGTTTATAGTGATGTCTAGTATTGGGGCATCAAACCGCAGACATGTATCATCATGTCCCACCCTGTCACAGTATGCTGACATCAGGCCGAACAGTCTAACACCAACTTCTTAATGCTGAGCGCCAAGCGAGTCAGCTGTTAGTAACATTTTTTGTAAGTCTTTGGTATGACTCGGCCGGGGTTCGAACCCGCCACCTCCCGCATCCGAGGCGGACGCTCTAACTACTATGCCACCGGAGCGGTTACTCGCGACAGTGCTCTCACATTGCACCTAATTGTCTTGAACATATGCACGGTTGCATATCTTATACTGAGCCTCATCAGTTCCATTCGCAAATATCTTGCAGTTGATGCCTGTAAAAGACTTTTAAGTTGGACTGGATTCCGTCAGTGGCACATAGCACAGAGAACAAATTTTGTGTTTGATTCTGGATCGAATGGATAGCCAGTGTAGGGTACATAGCAGCAGGGAGGTGTGCTCTGATCGTGGCACTCTAAGTAAGATCCGATCAGCTGTGTTTTGAACCTTTTTGAAGTTTCTGGAGTAGATATTGAGATGAACCAGACAGAACTGAGTTACAATAATCCAGTCTTGTAAGTAATAATGAACATACACTTGTTTTAGTGGCATTTGCTGAAAGATATTTGCGAATGGAGCTGATGCGTCTCAGCTCAAGATGTGCAGCCTTGCGTATGTTCATGACATGTTGGTGCAAGGTGAGAGTACTATCCAGAGTAACACCTATGTTTCGTACTGACTGTGTGAATTTAATGTTGGCGTTGCTGATATTTATTGTTTGAAGCAAAGGATGTGAATGAGAAAGTCGATATATATATATATATATATATATATATATATATATATATATATATATATATATATATATATATATATATATATATATATATATATATATATACGTTTGTTTTTGCAGTCGAAATAAGTGAGATTTGAGAGAACTCTTGAATGTGATCACTGTGTCTTTGTGTCTAAGTTCAGTGGGCAATTCATTCCACGTTGCTGGGCCTTGGTATGCAAAAGAACGCTGTCCATATGACTTTGTTTTCAAATTGGGAATAATGAGTATACGACTGTCAGAAGAGGAGCGTAAGTATCTTGCTGGTTTGTACACATGGGTGAGATCGGATAGGTATGTTGGACTAGAGTCCGACAGTGAAACGTAGCACAGAGAACAAATTTAGTGTTTGATTCTGGATCGAATGGATAGCCATTGTAGGGTACAGAGCAGCGGGGAGGTGTGCTCTGATATAATTCAATTATAGCACAAATTTACGACTATAATGTACAGCTGTGCTTTCCCATATAAACAACAACAACAATAGGCATTGTAGAATCTTATATATACATATTGTGGATCTTCTTACTTACACGTTACGTGTATATAGTATACTAATAATACGTTCCACACCTAGATATAGGTATGGCTACGTGCAGACACGCATTTGTACAATACATAGTCTGGATTACACTCATGGTATTCTCAAGCTAACAAACCTGACCTATTAATGATAAAGGAGTCTTGTGTCACCGATATCTCACCTCTGTCTGCGGTAGCTCGTATTTCAGCTCGCTCATTGTAAGTGCCTGGCTTTTCGCTGGTTTTCCGTCTTTTCTTCCCGCCCAATGGCGTTAAACCAAGAAAACACAAACGTACAATAGGTTTGTGTACAATACAGATCTAGTGCATACTTTTATTTCGAAATACGTTATATTTTAATCCATGGCATTCCTATTTTGGTTTGAGTTTGCTTATGTCATTAGTAGGTCAATACAATTGTATTCTTAAAAAAATATCCCGGTCCACTTGTATATTAATAACGTACACGTCATAAATATACCCTGTTTATACATCCATGATCGCTAAATGGAATGATAGTTTTGTGTATCTTTTTGAAAAGTGATTGATTTTGCTTGCTTTTTATTCGAAGACGGTTTCCGGTAGATGTTTTTATTGCATAAAGTGAAACTGCACCTTTTTGTTTTTGTATAATTTATTATCAAACCAAAATGACTAATTGTATTTAGGATAATCCTCGTATATCATCCAAGAGGCAACTTTTATGGATATTTAGCAAGCCTCGTTTTGAGCGTTACAATTGTTTGTGCAGACCAGACATTCGTATAGCGAATCGTCTCACGGAACTCTACGAAAAGTCTAGTGCACGAGACTAATGTCATAAGAGGACTTTGTAATGCTTTTGTACAAATATTATCTAATTTGGGATTCATGCTTTCATTTTATTTTCTACTTCCATACTGGAGCTCCAGTAATGGGGACATGAGTTAACAACATCTGGTAGTTATGTGCGTGATCATGCGTTTAACTTAACATCAAAAGGATACAGAAACTCTGATGTACACGCTTGAAAGCACAAAGCAAACTTTCGTGCTTAAGATCTTTGAATGCTGCCACACTTACTAAAGCAGACATGATGTTGTATATTATTTAACAGAAAAGTACACGTACTAATGTATCTTGCTGTAAACATTACAAGATCAAAAACAGAAATATTGGTTTCATCTGGATCTTTATTCCTATACACACACACACACACACACACACACACACACACACACACACATACATACATACATACATACATTTACTTTAAAAAGAGGTGGCATTTTAGCCTAAATTTAGTTTTCAGTTTGCTTAAGTCATTAATAGGCCAATAGAATTATATCTTTGGTAAAATGCCAGCGCTTGATTCTATTAATGAAGACTTCGTCATAAATAAATGCTATAAATACATGAATGATCGTTAAATGTAATGATAGATTGGTATGTCTTGTTGAAAAGTAGTTGATGTCATTTCCGGTAATTTTATATTTCTTCTATTTTTGTTTCTGCATAAGCACATCTGCGTTTTCTTTGCCTTAGCATAATTTGTTTAATTCAACAAACCAAAGTGACTATTGTAACTGAGATAATACTTGTACAGTGGAAGTCTTTTCTACATTACGAAAAGATATACAGATTGTTATGATTCTGTGGTTTGAAATTAAGTAACAGAAAGAAGCAAAGCTATGACAAAGTGTAAAACCTAACAAATAATTTAATTCTCTAAGTTTTAGGATTAAATTTGCGAGGAAGTTACAGTATTGTGAATTAAATTCAAACTAACTGAAAACGTTTTATCACATGTCCAAACGAATAGAGAGTTCCGAATGAATTTCAGGTCTCAGTGTACTGTAATGCTTGATGTATCACCATATCATTGCCCAGAAGTTCATCTAACGGATTCAAGATAATCCCCAAATTAATATTCAGTTTAAATCCTTTGTAATTCCTATAAATGATTAAAATAAAGGATTCCTCTCAAGTTAAAAAAGAACAAAATTTCCTCGCATTCTGAAACACATGTTTGCGATATCAACTACAGTTTTGTGTGTCCTGCAGAAATAATGGAGATGTTCATCGTTTATTATGTGGGTGCTTACAATGCCATTGAGAGTCAAGATTATGGGTGAACCTTGTTAGTTTGCAAGTAGTCGTTCCATTTAATTTCTCTACCAACTTTTACACATTTTCAATGCAGTTTTTGAAAGTTTGTTTACTTGGTGCAGAGATAATATAAAAACGAACAATGCATAATAACCAGCGGAATAGCGAGATTTTCTGTCCCCTTCCTAAACAAGGCAAATTTTAATTCTTGGGCCAACTTCATATACAGTAAACAAAAACAGTTATTTGATCGGAATTTGTCTGGTCGCTTGGGCGGTTGCTACGCCACTAATAATTGATCTGTACTTTTTTTAACAAATTGTTTTATTTTTTATTCTTTTTGTTTTGACCATGCTATTGTAGAGTTCAAAATCTATTTAACAGACTCCTCTGGTTTTCCATGGGTTGTTGTGAAACTAGTCTGGTCCCGTGACCTCTCTCCACTCCGTTACTTTTCGTTATGAGGGTCATATAACGGCCTCCGCCATGTTGAAATTGCGCAATGTACATGGAAGGTAAGCACACATTTTGATAGCATGGCTCACAACATGGAATATTCTCGCATAGAAGTGTAAAAAAAAGGTGTCCTATGTAGGGAAATAATGCACTATGATGAGTTCTACTTGTTAGTATTCTTTAAAATCTGTCAAGTCGTCGTAAAACATTGTGCAGCGTTTTAATTTACGAAGCACGCATATGTGGGGTGGAGTGCAAATACCATTTTACTCGACCCTGTATATAACTAGGCGCGGCTTAGTCTTTTTATATTTTTAGAACATATTTTCTCTCTCATTTTGGTGGCGATGCATGAGGTAAAATTAAACATCCTTCGTGATGAAATAAAGGAAAGCGTTTATTCTTGAGAATATGAGTTTATGGTGTGGTTGTCTGTCGATGTTGGCGACAGTGCACAGAGAGTAATGAGGCATTGGTACTGAACTGGAAGTGAAATATTTGACCCGCCTCACCTTGTTTTGTTTACAGCCCAACCTCTCAAGACAAATTCAGGTTAACATATGACAATAACTTCACTGTGAGTTCATCTTTGAAGATATTTTTAAGATACAATTTAATAGGATTTGGACGCACCATCAGGAAGTTCAGTACTGGCAAACAAATTTAGGTACTATATAAGAAAACTAATTTTGATCTGAAGCCCGTCAGTGAATTGGCTAGAAACGCTTAAATTCAATTCCCACATTTATTATTTAAGATAGGCGAATGAATTTGGTTCAGTTCGCGTAAATTGACTTTTATAAGCCATCTGAAATTTATTTCGCATTACTGCAGGTGTTTATCCAATTTTCACTCTATTCGAAGGAAATAAATTATTTGTTGAATTTTAAAAATCCCTTTTCTATTACTTTGTTCACGACCATAGAATCGAAACAGTATAAATAAATAGTCTATGTAAGATTGATATTCATAATTATCATTATGTATATATTGATATACACTATAAAAGTTCAAACTGTGGACGATGTTTAAATTACGTCAGAGAAAATATATTTCAAAGTCACAATGAGGCCTTTATTCAATGCACATGAAGACGTCTTTGTATTTGATATTGCCCTTTTAAGTCGCTTATATCATTTACTAGCCATTACCCGTCCAAGGACGGGAAGGTTAATTGAGAGTTTCAAAATGAAAATAAAAAAGTCAATAAAAAGAAAAATAAATAAAAAGATTGTGATGAGCAAGTTAGAAAAAAAGTTTGATCATAAAAGTAAAAAAAAATTAAATATTTGTGTTGCCGCCGCGAGGTTTGAACCCGCCACCTCATGCTGAGCAGACGTGACACACGGAATGACAAATGTGGGTGTTTATAAGTAAGATTATGAGTCCAGGCAGTTCACGTATGTATTCGTGATAGGGTGGTTGCATGAATGACACATATATGCTCGTATGGCTTTCAAAAATAGCTTATGAACATTGTTATATGGTCTTTTTATTAGAGGGTGGAGATGAAAAATATAGTGGAGCCTACTCAGGTTGACAATTAAGCCTTTTTAAACCGCCAGAGAACGACAAAGGTCAAAAGAAATATAGGTCAAAGGGATATATTTACATTCCCCAAGTTTGTTTACATCAAACTTAAAGATAACAGCAAAAAGTAGCAAGACTAGCTCAAAATGCTTTCCGTTTTTATTGTTCAGTTTGATTACTACATGGACTTTCAAAGTGCTTCATTACAGGATAGGCTGATATCCCATTATATCGACCCATTTTACTTGATGCATTATTAATTACTAATAATAATTGCTAATTACACTCTAAACATTCTTGAAATCGATCAGTTGAATTACTTTTGTACAACTGATTCTCACATGGCTACGTATCACATGAGTAAATATCCGTATATTTTTAAATGTTTGGGATCAGAATGTTATATAAGTACATCAAAATAGTATCTAACTGTATCAATATTTCATCTGTTATGCGCATATTTAGCTGGAAAACGTTAAAATACCACATAATATTTTTTATCATGGCGTTGTTGTTGTTGTAGGGTTTAACGCCATTTTTCAGCACACGATAGGCTATACATGGCGGCCAGTATTAATGGTGGAGGAAGAACCCGGGAAAACCCCGGAAAGAACCACCGACCCACGAGAAGCTACTGGCAAGCTTTCTCACATACCCACGTTGGCTGAATCCGAGACTCGAACCCACGCAGACAGAGGTGAGATGGCAGTGATCCGTAACGGACAGCGCTTTAGACCACTCGGCCACTCGGGGCCCCTATCATGACGTGGTAATATACTTTAATGAAGTACTTTGATGGAGTACATTATTGTAGCATCGACTGATATCATGTTATTATAAACTATTCTACTTAAAAATTGTTAACCGATACTCTTAAAAAGACAATTATTGAACTAGTGTGTCACGTAACTTCCATGTGAGCTAGTATGTACCAATTGTTGCACCAATGATAAAACCTTGCCATCACCACATTGCTTAAACACTATTATAAAAAGGGTATCAGAATCACTGTTCGGTAAGGTAGATCGTCCCTGGAGCTGTATTTTATTATCATATTGTCTCATTTTGTGGTTATAGGCGTTGAAACACAAAATATTGTTTTGGTAGAAACAATGGACTGTACGGACACAATAAGAAAACTGAGTATCTGACACAAGAAATGTGGTAGATAGCACATGTCATTTTTTTTTTTTGGTGCATACACGTATACACGTTTGAACAGGCAAGTCACAATTACATGCAAAAATCACCGTTAGCTACCTTGCTTCACTACTCGTATACAAATGTTATGAGTTGTACAGACCTAAGTTACCAATTGTTTCAAATATCATTTATTGGTCAACATTGCTGTTTAAAAACTTTTAAGTTACATGTATGTGTTTTATTAGGTTTTCGAAGTTAAAATATTTATTTAAAATTCCAATAAAGTTTAATTTATCAATGTTTTATGTTTCAAATTTATTTTTTAGACAGAAATGATCTTGTTTTACAATTAAGTTTTTACTGCATTAAAATTAATATAATTTAGTGTTATGTAAACAGATTTGTACTATCATCGATTGTGACGAGTCAACTCCACGCGCTCTTATTTTGACTCAAGTTAAGGACCTGACCACCATTGTAAAAGCTCATAGTGATAGATAATTTTCGTCTGGAAATTTATTGGTGACAGTTAATGTGCAGGGCATTAAATAATCAGGATTGAATAGACTTTGGTTAAAGAAAATTAGTGTTAAATTTTAAAAGATCAATTTAAAATGAATAAATGACCATACTTAACCCATGTGACTCCTGTAATAGTTTGTATTATAAAGAAACTCAGAATGTTCTGGAAGAAAACATCTGACCCACATCCTGGTCATTTTGTTGTGTCTAAGGATATCATATAAAGTTGATGTCAATCAAATTATTGACTGGAGCAAAAATAATAGTAAATATTATCACATTCCCCACCCCACCCACCCCACACACACACCAAGTAACCCTTCCCCTTGTACCCTAGGTCGGCCCATGCTAAGGACGGTATGAAAACAAGCCTTCCCACCATACGCATAAGATGAAATAACTAATGTTAAAACAGATTTATATGGATTTTGTCATCAGTGCTGTACAAGGACTTAGTCATACTATAGGGTTTGGTTTACCTATGCGAAACACAGTTAAGGAAAAATAATCCACTGTTTCCTCCCTGTATGACATTTGAATAACTAAACCTTCGGCTTTGTTATCGCTGTGTGGCCGGTTAGTATTTATTATACAGTTGATAAACAAATATGCCCATCCTATAGAAAGTCTGTATAGAATGTAACAGAAATTATTTGGACATAACTTTTAACTTATTTGCAACGAAAATTTCCATTTTCTGGAACTAAATTTAGTTTTGTATCGTTTTGGCCCAAAAAAATGTGACATCTTATCTAATACATTCTGGACAGTCATGATATTTAGGGAATGTGGTTTTGCACGAGGGCAAAATTTTAGCATCCATTGTAAAGTCCACTACAATCAGATAGCGGTTACGTATATAAGCACATATCAATGCCAGGACCATGTAAGTGACTGGTGAGGGCGTTACTGCTACGCTAGCTATACTATTTGTTTCATGCTTTAATATCCGTCTGTCCGTCCAGAGTTTATCTCCTGAATCGCACTTGACTTTATCTCATCCAAGCCTATACGTTAGATGCTGGGATAGCACCTATCTCATACGTTTTCTACTGGCAAAGAGAATTATTACTGTGTATATGTATGTAGCGTGTGAATATAATTGCGAAATACATATGCGATTCCTGTCACGGAATTGTATACATTCTTTTATTTATTAAATACATGTACTCGGGTTTCGTTTTTTGTGTACAACGATACCCGAGGATGATTTATGTATATCATACAAAGATTTCGAAATAGTGAGTTCGTTTCATCATATGCTGTACGTGCGAAGTGCTTCCGATGGGAAGAACCGAATACTTTCAGCGCACAGACATGTTTTGCGGCATCGTCTGTGTATATATGCCTCACCGTAAGACAAAATCTTTACATTTCTGAAGTCTTGTCAGTGAGCTGTCTACTATAGTGATGCAAGAATTGATATGTGCCTATCATGGCAGACATGGTGTAGGGGTTTTGTGCCAGGCCAGACATGTCAGCATGGTGGAACTCGGATTGATTCACTAATACCCCTAAGGGGTATAAACCACAAAACAAAATATTTATTCTACGGAGCAGGAATGGAAACAAAACAAGGATTTCGATTTATGAAAGTGATTTCAGATACGGGAACTCAAAGAATTAATCTGTGTCTATGATAGCAGACAGAAGGTCGGGGTTTTGGAAGAGGCCATACACGTCAGCTAGGTGGACCTCAGACTGATTCACTAATTCCCTTAAGTGGTATAAACCACAAAACAAAATATTTATCCTATGAAGCAGAAATGGAAACAAATAAGGTTTTCGATTTAGGAAAGTGATTTCAGATACGGGCACTCAAAGAATGAACCTGTGTCTATCATAGCAGACATAATGTTGGGTTTTGCTCACGTGCCTGTCAAAGTCAGCAAGGTGGACCTCTGATTCAATAATACCTCTAAGGGGTATAAAACGCAAAACAAACAACTTAACGATACGGAATACCGATTCGAGACACGGAAAATTATGGACCAACACAAAAATACATGGACAAGACATTCCACATGTACAAGACATTCTAAAATACCTAAATTAGAAAAAGAATACTATGGTACCTCGTCTGAATTATACCCTGCTTAGCTCTGACTCTGTAACGGAGCCAAACCCAGAAAACTCAGAATAAAGGAGGAGAATCTTGGTACCCAGCAAAACGAACCAAAGGAAAGAAAAACCAATTAGATGACAATTTTGATGGATTACTTTCAAAATTGCCATAGGATTAACTTATTCTTTTTCAAAACACATGAATTAGATTATAAATATTGATTAGAACAACTTAAATTTTTACTACCAACATGTGATTATTCACATTTCAGATTGATTTAATTACTTTCAATTTGCCAAAGCAAGACTTACTAAATACTATTATCGGCATTGTAACGCACAGCCGAGAATTTGATTATAAATATTAATTACAATAACTTAAATGTTTTACTACCAACTCGTGATTTTACAATTCAGCTCGATTGAATTACTTTTAATTTGCCGACGCAAAACTTACTATTTACTATTATTGGCAGTACTTACTATTTTTCTATTTTTTGATAACGAACTTTAATAATCTGAATATACTTTGAAATCTGGAAGGGAATACTTATCTATTCCAGATTTTTGGCTTTTATCATGCAACGAAGTACAACCGATTGACAATATAAAACAACTTCACAACAGTCACAATATAGAATAACTAGAACACCAGTAATAATATGTACCACATACACTCACCAAACAAACTCAAGCACATAAACACTGTATTATTTTTCTAACGCTAAATATTTTATTTTCGGCTTTAAATACTTATTCAAAATTTTCTTTGACACAAATAGGTTTAGATAAGAAAGTACAACTATATTGACTTTGACCTAGATAGTGCCGTCTTTACATCTAAAGGGTAAGCAACTACAGCACAGCGTACATCACTGCAAAACACAAGACAAAACGAATTTGGCAGAGTCAGTGTAAAACGAATAACCACCAAAAACCAGAAAGTAAAGGAACCCCTTCCTTGGACGTAATAGTCATAAGGGAGGTTAGTACTATCCTAAATTCAAGTGAGGGTGGTTAGAAATCAGGCCCATTGCCAGCTAAGGCACAGGGAAGAAAGAATAACTACTTAAGCATTATTTGGATAACGTAAAACTCTAATTTTTGACGAACAAAACAGAGGACAACCTGACTAAATTACACTTATTTTATTATTAATTTTCTTCTTATGACACTTACACTTATAACATCAAATGGGTGGACAGGGAGACACTCACCACATAACACTTTTGGAAAACCAGGGTGTCACTTCTAAGTCCTAACCAGCTATATATGCTGAGGTGGGGGCTAAGAGGTGTCAACAACTACTTTAAGGACGTGCACATCTTCAGCTGAAGAGGTATGTGAATTATTAATTTCTTGTGTACAAGTTATTACTATTGTACTACCACGTTTATTTGTGCAAGTTTGCTATGTAGCTTCGGTTTACATAGTATGATGCAAATATTTTCTCTTCTTGTTTGTGACTCAGCAAGGGATTTATATTAGCACTATAAAGCTGCATTTTTAAGAAACGTTTAGTACCGTAGGATTCCTGTCGGGCACGTTTAGGTTTACTTCTGAACCTGTTGTTTTGTAATTGTGCCGATAATATAATCTGTATAACTTACCGTATATAACGTCATTACGTTTTATCGTATATGCCCGTGTCATGTATAGTACACGGTGTTAGATGTATTTTCAACTGACCCGAGTGACCGGAGCGATCCGAGTTATCGGAGTGATCGGAGTCAGCGTGGTACCAGCTGCAGAGCTAACCACAGAAGTCGACCATAGCAGCTGTGAAGATGAACCATAGCAGCCGTAGAGCTGAAGAAACGGTGTTGTTGGTCAAGTAGCAGGTGATTGGGCGTTGCTGACCGAGATTGGTGGGCGCTGATTGCTTGATTGACCAAACTGGAATACTTGTTGTTGTTGTTGTGGGGTTTAACGCCATTTTTCAGCACATGATAGGCTATGTATGGCGGCCAGTATTAATGGTGGAGGAAGAACCCGGGAAAACCCCGGGAAGAACCACCGACCCACGAGAAGCTACTGGCAAGCTTTCTCACATACCCACATTGGCCGAATCCTAGACTCGAACCCACGCAGACAGAGGCAGTGATCTGTAACGGAGAGCGCTTTAGACCACTCGGCCACTCGGGGCCCCCCTGGAATACTAACGGCTTGATTAGCCAATGTGACTGACGGAGTGCTGGTCAAGGAGTGTGGAACTCCATACCTGTAATTTTTTAGCCGTGGGCTAATTTTGGGGAGTTTGTAAAACCCTGTGTGTTTTGATGACTGTAAAGATAATTTGTATATCCGTCCGTTTTGTTTACATAATTTCACTATTTGAGTGAATACATTTTACTATATGAGTAAAATACTACATTTGTTTTACTATTTGAGTAAAACACATAAATATTTTCGTTGCGAGATCAATGTGAATCATTCACTCCTTGTCCTTGTACTGTATAAGGTCTTTTGTTTTGTATTTTCAATTATTAAGTCCGTCCGTTTTATGTTAATTGATCCAATATTTCGATCATAGACACCCACATATTAATTATTATTAATTGCTCATTCAAGTCGTTCGTTATTAAACATTGTATTTGTATCAGCATTAAAAGTATTATGTTGTAAATCCGAAATCCCACCCGGTTTTCTTGTTACAAATGGTATCAGAAGTGGGATCATTTCGGATTTAAGGCTCACTGAAATTATTGTTTCATCATTCTTGTATGATCTTTTTGTGTGTTTCAGACACTCTTGACAAGACAGTATGGTTAAGTAGACATATAACATTACTTTTATTTTTTGTATATATTTCATGTTTTTGTTGCCTTTCGAGAAGGAAAATACGGTTTGTTGAAATTATAGTAATTACGCTTTACTGCACTTTAAGTTGGTCATATCAGACTTTTGAAATGTCATCAATGAAAGAACTTGTAGAACTGGGGAAACAATTTGGCTACGAGGGGGAGTCCCTTAGACATTTCGTTCCTGAAGAACAGGCTAGGGAAAGGGATCAGAGGTTAAAGGAGAGGGAAATCGAAAGGGAGAAATTTGAGGTAGAGAGGCAGGTAGAGCGGGAAAGAAGGGAAGCCGAAGAAAGAAAGAGGGCTTTTGAGAAGGAGAAGATAGAATTAGAAAAACAGAAAGGGAAAAAGTAGAACTACTAAAAGAAACAGAGGATAGAAAGTTAGAAAGAAAAAATAAAAAGTGAGGTTAGAAGCTTTGGAGATAGCAGATATAAATAGGAAGAGGGAGTATCAAAGAAATTCTGAGCTATTTCAAACAAAAAGGGAGGGGGAACATGATTTTAA